>NIZV01000240.1:0-67869 GCA_003947045.1 Fusarium ambrosium
AGTGCTTTTCTTATATACCTAGTAATAATCTATAGGTATCTATAGGTAGCTATATTAACCTAATTAAGCCTATTAGGTTATTTAGATTACTTATTTACTAAGTACCTATAGGAATTTTAAGCCCTAGTTGTAGAGTTGGTTAAGGAGATTAAGCAGCGCAGCGTGCGAGGATCTAAGCTCTGAGTGATGGAACTAGATAGTATCATGTGTATTTGACAGCCTTGATATAGAGTCAGATCTTAATGCATCTACGGTTGTCAACTTGCTGAGCTTTAAGTCATTCCTCAACCCTGTGCTCTTTGTTCAAAGTCAATAGGCTATCCAGATCATGTGTCTCGGATTCAAGTCCATTGGCACCCCATCTTCGCTAACATTCAAACTCAATTCACCCTCTTTATCCGCCCTCGCATTCACTTGCCTTGCAAGACCTTGTATTTTACGCCTTTGCGCCCTATTGCTTGTAATGGCGGGTCGGTTGGGCGCGGCTATTGGCGCCATCAGGCAAGTCTACCCGAATTAGAGGCTAGTAAAGGCTATCGTTGGTCACTCGGCCGGCCCCGAAAGAAAGCCCCAGTTTATCGGGGTCACACGGCGTCGTTCGTATTCACCGACTGACATTCATTCCTTTGTCCGCTCCGACTCCCTTGTCAGTTTTCACTCCGCGCCGCTGCCACACTCTCCGATCTTAAACCCTTCTCCGATTACGAAAACATGGCATCGAGACAACCTGCGTGTGATCCCTGTAGGAGGGCCAAGCTTGCATGCGATCATACTCGTCCAATCTGCTCTCGTTGTCGGAGTCAACAGAAGCAGGGGTTATGCACTTACAGGGTGTCGCCCTTCAAGAGGAAACGTACAAATGATTCTGAACCACGACAACAAGAGAGTCGTTCTATTCGGTAAATTATTCTATCATCTCGCTAGAGTCAATGCTCAACGATATGTGATCAGCCGCCGTGTCTCTCAAGATGCCTCCCCAACTCATCCCACCTCTCAAACCCCAGCCGCCAACAGGACCTATCTATATCCCAACCCAGGACATATCGGACTTTCAAGTCATGTCGCCATCTTCAACCAGATATTTCCTGATCAATCCGACACATCCCCGGCTGCTGCAACAGGACATAGCGGTTCGCCGAATGACATTAGCCCCGAGGGTCCCTCCTTAGATGATAACCCTTTGGCCAGAAAAGGAGCCGAGCTTCTCAAAAGCCTCCTGGAAAAGTATAGCCTATCATCTATGGAGAGCCTTGTCTCCTTCTGGATTGAAAAAGGGATAAACTTGGCTCTCGCGGAACCTTTTGTGGCCCTGTGTGCCCGAATCTCCAATTACTCCTTCTTATCAACCTTTGAGGGTCCAGATTGGCACCTCAAACTGGCCCAAAAATTGTTAGCCAACTCGATAAGGCCTTTGGAATATGACAGCAGTACGAATTTCTCTGAATACGTGGCTCAATTTACAGGGCAAAACACCCGCTGGGAAACTTTGGGAATCTTTTTATGCGCAGTTCTTCGGGCTTTGATCGAGATTCCATTCTTCCCTACTCTGTATACGACAGAGGAGAGCCAGCGCGATCTGAAAGAGAAGCTTCTGGCCTTGATCGGTTGTTCCTTGGACGTTTGTCTCTCCTTGGATTGTTTAAACGACCTACAACATCTCATTCAGTATGAAAACGCGATTACTTATACATACACCAGTGGAGACCAAAGTTAGTAAAACAATCAGTTTCGTCCATGGGTTTTAATGCTGACATTCTACAGGCTTCTTCTTATACCGAAGGCTCGGAGACGTCATGGCATCCGTCTTTGCACTCGGATACCACGAAAACTTGGACGCCAAGTCTGACACGCCCCTGTTTCTAATTCAACTACGCAAAGCAGCGTTTGCGCGAATCTACTCGGCAGATAAGAATGGCTCGCTTTTTCTTGGTCGACCGCCACGTCTGAGCAAGAGATTCTCTTGTTTCCAGCTTCCTGACAGCCGCCTGCCTCTGGACTGTACTGTAGCTACACTTGAGCCGATAGGTACTCGTGAATGGGATCCAAACTCAGTTATGAATTATAGAGCGGAGACTCGGTGGTCGGCTTTGTGCGCTTTTGTGAAGGAGGAGGTGATGGAGCTTATGTTTGACAGCAGTCGCACTGATTGTCGGCAAAAGATCGAGTGAGTCCACACACATGCATTACCTACACATCTAACAAGGCGTGATTAGAGCTCTGCAAGAAATGGCAGACGCACAGTGGAACGCTCTCCCACCGCACTTTCGTCTAAGCACTAGCATTAAACAACACAGCGAGATTCCATTCGAACGCGACTTTGTGGCTAGCACGCGCCTAAACTACTTGCACACCACGTTCCTTATCCGGCGTCTGGCGTTTGATCGATTATCCGAGCCGGCGGGGCCTCTGGTTGAGGTTTCGATAGAGATGCTCAAGTTGGCAGTTGAGGTTATGGTTTTACGGGAAGAACTGTCAAACTCGGGTACTAGACTCACCTGGAAGGTTTGTCTGAACAGTCCGAGAGTCGCAACTTGAGCTAATATGTCACAGATTGCTCACTATGGGTTGCCTGCTGCTGGTATAATCATAATGGCGATGCTTAACCAGCACCCCACACCATCGTGCCTACGAATTTCCAGATCCAGAGTTCTTCAGGACCTAGCCGTTCTAGTAGCTGAAGTCGAGAGAGGAACGGTGGTCAAGGCAGAGGATCCCAACTACGCCATCCTATCAAAGGCCACGCAAATCATCCAGCGATTTCTCGACTTTATCAACAGCGAACAGGGTATGGAAACTACTCCCCAGTTGCCAGAGCAGCAGCTGCAGCAGCCTGAGGCTCCGTGGGGACAACAGTTGGGACAGGATTTGGAGTCAGAGTTTTCTTTCTGGCAGGGCATTGCGGATCATCCCTCTTTATATAGTCAGTATCTCTTGCCTCCAAATGAGGGACTTGGGGTGCCCTCTAGTATGCAAGGGCGGGAAGAAACGTAGGATTAGCCGAATGATATCACGGGAGACAATTGACGGGGCCGTTGGTTAACCTCAGTCATGAGAGTCCCAGAATGAACCCCACAAGAATATACTCAAGATCATGACGGTTGGTAAACAGAGATGGGATATGACAACCGAGGGTCTCCCAATCAATGTTGTCCATCCCGCGCAATGTGAAAACATATTCCCAATACTCTGGGTACCATCCCGCGTACTCCCAATCCAGAAGGGCAACAATACGGCCATCGCGTACCAGGATGTTGCGTGCGGCGATATCACCGTGGGTGAATACGATGGGGCTCTCGACGGCAAGCTGGGTTGTGATTTGGTGCCAGTACATGGACTGAGCCTTCGAACGCTTCGGAGGCTTCACCAGCCAGTCGTGAAACTCGGATACGGTGGCAAAGGGCCCCCCTGATCGGGTCATGATGCTGGGTACAACAACGCCTTGGCCGTCCAGGCGGCCGAGGTAGATGCCACCCAGGGCGCGCATCTGGGAGATGTATCCCCTCAGCTGGGCCAAGACGCCAGAGCGCTGGTCATCTGTAAGCCCCAGCCACGCCTGCTGCAGTGTTTCACCCTCAACGTATTCCATAGTGATGCGGTCCCAGTCACTGCTGATGACTTCGGGGACCGGAATGGTTGTATGCGTCTTGACAAAACGTAGGGCTACGGCTTCGTTTGGTTGTTCATTGGCGCCCATGCCATGAGGGCTTGTAGTGTACTTGGTGACATGACTTCCGTGGCGTACGACATGGCAATCTTGAGAGTGGTGTATCACGTCGCCTTCAGGGTACGGAGCAGGCTGCCTTGGGGGTGGGGGTGAGTCGCCGTACAGGGCTTGTGTGCGGTCCTTGTTTCTCATTCCCTTGAGTCGGTCTAATCCTTTGGCCTTTTGAATACTGTAGCTTCCATGGCTCGGCAAAGGAGGCGGTGGTGGAGATACCATCTTGGGTTGGTTTGTGTGTCGGTCGGGAAGTATTCCCTGGCCTTGCTCCTGCGGCATTCTGTTTATTGCCAACTTGAGTGAAGGATGGCGTTTAAAAGTTGAGCGATACTTTGATATTGAACTAGCTCCCGTTTCTTATGGGCGTAAAGCTAGAAAAGATGTTGGGATGGACGTTCAGAATGTGTGAGGATGGTTGGTATGTCTGGGTTTCATTGAAGTCGGGAAACCTCAGATACGATCACCAAGGACGTGACCGCTGATCACATGACCTATTTGCCCAGGCCGGACGCAGGATGAGTTCCCATCTATCATACCTACCTACCTAATCAAGGGTATAGTTGATCCTTGACGTTGTTGAATCCCCGTATTATAAAACAGTAGGTGTGCAACGTATTACTAGCTTTCGATTGACGGAACGTGGGATATTACGATCTTCTAGCTTAGGTGTCGCATCTTGAGCCGGGCTTCAACTATAACAAAGAACACATTTCTAATACATCATAGCATTATGTCACAATGCTAACACAGTGGCCGTTTTTTAGCCTTCTTGCTGCCTGCGATCGAAGACTGTGAGAGAAATAAATAAATTGAAGACCGGTTTCAATATGGTTGGCTAGCCCAAGGTCGATGGCGATGGTGCTCCGACAACCTACTGGCTGCAGTCAACAAGACACCGCCCTGCCTCGCCAACTGCCGCTTTCAAGGGTACTCAAAAACATTAAATTCTGAGTCTAAAGGGGTTTAGATTACGGATCCAGCTGACAGATTGATCGTTGGGTGAAAATTCTGCTCTGAAAATGCACATGTTAAGGGGCTCATTTATCATCACGAGACGGAATCCATATTCCGCGACAAGAAAACGGCGTATGTCCCTGGCCCAAAGCAAATAAACATGGCCTATTATTAATACCTGCCTCCCTTACAAATCAACCTGCGCAATTCTTGTCCCTGTATGCCCTTGGAATGGATCATGCCCCATCTAATAGCACGTAAGACCGCGACGTGTCCCGGAAATCTCGTACCTAATGGGTCTTTCTCCTGCCCCATCTTACAAGTCTTGGCCGAGCAAAAACTGAGTCAAGGTGAATGATTGCAGGCTTGAAATAGTGCCGGTTTTCTCTTCTCTGAACCATGTCTTTCAGCTTCTAGGTATTGACTATACCACGCTTCTTCAAACATTCAGGTACTAATATTGACCCATCTCATCCGCATCTTGTCTTTTATTCATCCTCACAGGTACACAGTAGACCATTCAGACCTATCCTGCGTCCGCCCACGCCATGCCCTCCAAGCTTGCAGATACGCCAATTTGGTGGCTTGCAAGGCAAACCTTTGGCAAAAAGAAGTACCGTTTCTACGAAGAAGAAGATGAATTCCGCTCTCGAATCAGTCGCCCCGGATGGGATCAGAATTTTGACACCGTCGAGTCTCCCGCAGGAAGCAGCATTGCGCCCACCTACAGTAGCACATGCCCTACACCACGCAACGGAGCACTAGATCCCAACCCGATCGGAGACGAAAACGATGTTTCTAAACTACAATCACGACTAGATCGAGTCTCTTCGATGGAAAAGGGGACATGTCAAGGTGGTAGCGATGGAAAGCTTATGGTCGTTGACTGGTACAACGAGTCAGATCCAGCAAACCCCATCAATTGGCCCCTGTGGAAGAAGGCCCATGTCATCTTGACCATCAACTTTACCGCATTCGTCGTTTACATGGCATCGGCCATCTACACGCCATCACAACCCGGAATGCAGAGCGAATTCAACGTTTCGGCAACGGCTTCGAGTCTGGGACTGGGTATCTTCGTCATTGGGTACGGCACTGGATCGCTATTCTGGTCTCCCGTGTCGGAAATCCCAGCCGTTGGAAGAAACGGACCTTATGTTCCTACACTGGTCGTCTTTCTGATATTCTCTGTGCCAACGGCTCTGTCAAACAGCTTTGGTATGCTTCTTGCTTTCCGATTCCTGCAAGGCTTCTTCGGCTCTCCAGTCTTGTCCACCGGAGGCGCTTCACTCGGCGACATCGTTGACCCCTACACTAAGCCCTACTCGCTATACACATGGGCCATTTCAGCTTTTGCAGGCCCATCAGTTGGCACCATCATAGCTGGATTTACGGTTCCTCGGCTCGGCTGGCGGTGGGGCCTGTGGGAGATCCTGATCGTTGTGAGCCCTGCTTTGGTTCTTCTCGTAAGTTGTATTCTTCATGGCGGATTCTACAGGATTGCTAACCGAGATCAAGTTGTTCCTCCCTGAAACCTCCCCACCTACGATTCTATACCGTAGGGCAAAGCTGATACGTGAGCTCACGGAGAGCGACTCGTATGTTGCCAAGTCTGAGATTGAATCCAGAAATGTCACTCTCATGACCAGGTTCTACGGATATCTTGTGATTCCATGGAAGATCAATCTTCTTGATCCATCGATAATGTTCACGAGCGTGTACTCCGGCCTCACGTACGCCATCTTTCTCTCCATGTTCGAATTCTTCCCCATGGTATACGGAGATATCTACGGGATGGCCCCGGGTGAGATTGGACTTGTTCTCGTCTGCAACATTGTCGCAACCATTGTGGCTGGCGTGCCGTATCTTGCCTTTGTCTACTGCAAGGTCAACCCGTCTGTCAAGCAAGGACGACCAATGTCGCCAGAACGCCGGCTTCTCCCGGCGGTGATCGGCTCTTTCCTGATTCCTGCCGGCATCTTCATATTTGGATGGACTTCCAGGCCGTCAATTCACTGGATCGTTCCCACGATTGGCGCGCTGCTTTCAACGTCAGGCTTTGTCGTCATCTTACAGAGCATCTTTGTGTACATCACCCTCGCGTACCCTACGTATTCTGCTTCCCTCTTTGCAGGAAACGGCTTCATCAAGGGGTTGGTTGCGTGCGGTGGCATTCTTTGGTCGCATCCGCTATACCACGGGCTTGGTCTGTCCAAAGGAATGTCGGTCCTTGGGGCCCTCTGTGCGGCTTGCATTGCGGGCACTCTTGTCTTATATGCGTGGGGTCAAAAGCTCAGAGAAAAGAGCAGATTTGCAGTGTAGGGTTTGAGTATCGTGTTCAGCTCTTGACCTTAGCATAAGCCGTCAAACAGGAACAGCCGCATGCTGACCAGAGACCCGGGTATCGACTACGGATAACACTAGGTACTTGGGATGGGGCGATAATGATGCCATGAGAAGCAAATTGAGACAATGCACATTGCAGTTGATGTGGGATACCGAGTCAGTAGATTAAAATTGGTCATGTACAAAAGAGTGGAAAAGAACGAGGGCAGCGGAATTAAGATTCCTCCCCCTGTCGCTGGAAAAGGGTCTTGACTTGGGCTTTACCGTGCTCCCGTCCGGTACCTAATTGAACGCGAATCAAGTAGAATTATTAATGAATTGGATACCAATGGAGATGCCTGGTCTTTCTAAAATAGGCAGTTGGTGCCAGTCGATAATAATGCAAGAGTCAACTACAAGAGGCAGTATCGCTCGAGAGGAGCAACAAGAAGCCAATTGAAGCATCAAATCCAATTTCACCAGTCTTTCCACCAAAAATGACCACAAAACGGGAGAGATATGGCTCAGGACCAGTGAATGCCAGTCCACTCGCTCAGCCACTTCACTTCGAGCCATCCGGCCGTATAGCAAAGAATCGTTTCCTCAAGTCACCCATGGCTGAGGCTCTCGCAACCTTTGACCCCGATATCCCATCTAAAAGAGGTATTCCTACGAATGAAATTGTTGAAATTTACAGACGGTGAGGACTTTGACACCAGGTAAGGCCTCTGATGCTAGTGATGTTGCAGTTGGGGCCAAGGGAAGAATAACTGGAGTGTCATTGTCACTGGTAATATCGACATTGACTATGAAGACATTGCTGAGCTGTCTGACATGATCATAACTGTCAATGATCCATTTGAAGGGAAAAGATTCGATCAATTCCGGGCTCTTGCTACAGCGGCAAAAGCTGATGGAAGTCTAATCTTGGGCCAGGTCAGTCATCCTGGACGACAAGTCAGTGCTCGTTTCCAAACGCACGCCATCTCGGCCTCTGCGGTACCTCTTAGTAAGTGACTTGCGATCTACAAGTCCAAATGTTCACTGCGTTGCTCACGTTGTCAAAGCTAAATACGCGGAGGCGTTCGCCATCCCCTACGCCGCCAGCAAGGAGGAGATCGGTCGTATTGTTGAATGGTTCGCCCATGCGGCCGAATACTTATACAAGGCCGGATGTGTCGAGCTACACGCCGCCTATGGATTCCTTCTTTCGCAGTTCCTTTCTCGTTCTACGAACAAGCGCACCGACGAATATGGTGTCCAGACCCTCGAGAACCGTCTGCGCCTCATCTCGGGGATCGTCCAGGCCGTCAAAGCGAGGGTCCCGTCCACCTTCATGGTGGCAGCCAAGCTCAACAGCGTCGAGTTTCAGGAAGGAGGTGTCACCCCTGAAGATGCCAAAGAACTTTGTGAGAAGCTGGAAGAGCTGGGACTCGACTTTGTCGAGCTGAGCGGCGGGGCCTTTGAGAATTTTGGGCGGATGGAGTCACATTGGCACGTCCAGCAGCAGCCGAGCCTCGTTTACCCATCAGCATAATCGAGGCGTTTGCGTCTGTCGAGGGCAACTTTGGACTCAGCCATTCTATCGCCAGAACGCAAATGTCCCAGATCGCCAAGGGGAAGGAGCCCCTGGGACACCATGGCTTAGATGTTGTGGAGAGGTACACCCAAGACTGGGAACATTGGGCTGAGAAGACACCGGGAGGAGCTGGTATGACTGAGGGCTCTATTACGGTGAGCTTTTCTGGACCGGAAACCTCATACGGAGTCGTCGAGGAGTAAAGCCTTTCACTTCGTTCTCATCTGTGCGAGGAGTCAATTATTTAGGCATCTGCCTCTAGACTGCTGTAGTAGACATGACTAGGTATAGAATGATGATATTGAGCTGTCGTCCACAAAAGGCACCTGTGTCCTTCTGATGACACTTGACACGTAAATAGACTACTTTTGCTGTTAGATGAGAAAATAATGTCGAGAATAACTCTCACTATCGGTATCCTACAAGGTGGTAGATCTCTATGACATGGCGAGGCTCTCCTGGGAGGTGGGATAAAATTACCAAGGCCAGGTTCGGCTCCCACATGAAGAGAACGAAGCTATTGTCAAAATGTGACCAAGTTCGCCCCAGGGCTACTCCATCAAACATATTTAATAAGCCAAATTGGACTTCTATTTTAGTAATATCTCGATAGACTTCGTTCAATTTCTAATGCCTTGATCGGAGTGGGATGAAGAGAAGAGATGGGCTCGAGTATTTAAGAAAAGAAACCGCTCCTACAACAGTTATGTCTTTGTCTTCTACATTTTTTTTTCACATTCTACTCCTGCCAGCCCATAGAACATGGCTTCCAATCTCACATACTTTATCACCGGTGCCAACAGGGGCCTTGGCAAGGGTTTCATCACCAACCTCCTCAAAAGACCAAATGTCAACGTCATCGCCGCTGCCCGTGACCCTGCTGCCGCGGGTGTTGCCCTGAACGATCTACCCGAGGGCTAAGGCTCTAGACTCATCATCGTCAGTTTGGACTCGAAACTTGACACGGATCCTTCTGAAGCTGCATTGCATCTACAAAAGGAATTCGGCATTACTTCCATCGACGTTGTCATTGCGAATGCCGGCGTCTACTACGCGGCCAAGCGTACCCTCGACAATGACCTGTCTGCATTCCGCGACCATTTCAATATCAATACGACTGGTGTTGTCGCTTTACTCC
Organism: Fusarium ambrosium; assembly: GCA_003947045.1. Taxonomy (NCBI): domain Eukaryota; kingdom Fungi; phylum Ascomycota; class Sordariomycetes; order Hypocreales; family Nectriaceae; genus Fusarium; species Fusarium ambrosium. Next base: position 9,715 of record NIZV01000240.1, read on the forward strand.
AAGGCCTCGCTCCACTCTTGAAGGCCTCCAAGACCGGAAACCCCAGGTTCATCGCCCTTTCCAGCACCCTCGGCAGCCACAGTGCCCAGAAGGGTCTTGCTGGGCTCACGATCGGACCCTATGGAGCGAGCAAGGCAGCTCTCAACTGGATCATTCAAAAGGTTCACTACGAAGAGCCTTGGCTGACGACGTTTGTTGTTAATCCTGGGTATGTCATGACGGATATGTTCGTTTCATCTACGGCAGAGTTGAGCTTGGATCCTGCGGCTATGGACACGATTCCAGTGGAAGTGAGTCTTGAGGGTATTCTGGGGAGGATTGATTCGGCGACGAGGCAGATTGGGGGGACGTTTCAGAATTATGATGGGACTGCGCTTCCCTGGCAGTGTTACGGAGGCGCTGCGGGCGATGGAAAGGGGGAGAAGCTGGGATCTATAGTAGGATAGTTACAATGACTGTTCTAGCTCCGAGTATGTGCTGTGTGGTTCTGTTAATGTGGTTCCGTCTTGTAATCGAAGCCACCTTTGACAATCATGATCTCCCAGGCGTCACAAGCCAAGGCAGACCTCTGTACTTCTCTCCAGTGTTGAGCTACGTTCATGAGAAGGTTCTGACGCAGTTGGGCGACCGGGTCACCTGTTTCGTCAGCAAAATAGCGTTGGGACACATGATGCATCAACATAGAGTCTGGCGACGACTGGGGAGTCCACCTCGGACTTCAGAGCGGGATGAACGTTATGTACAGAAGAATGCTTGATAATCGCCCGTTTAACTCAATCCGAAAACTAAATCAGGTGGCTTGACAGAGCAAGTTAAGTCGAGGTACCATACAAGTCACCGCTGCTTTGTACATCCGCGGAGAAGCTCAGCGCAGGAATTCGAGGTGATACCTGTACGTACAACCCCTGTGCATCGAATTCAAAAGCAACACACAAAATATCCTAGTCTAGATCACAAAGAGTGCAGTAGTAGGCTCGGGGCGTCGTTTGCTTCCGACCCCGGCAGCCAATCACCCTTTAGACTACTGACTAGCCAGCTCCTCTTGTCAACTACCGATAACGTTAAAGTCCACATTTCGGCCTTGAGATTACGCCAGTAGCTTCACCTGAAGTTTCGATAAGCCAAGTCGATTAGACAATCCGTTTCGCCTCGGTCTCTTTGTGGCCTTGTAGGATGGGATACACGCGTCCGGAGGCGGGGTTGGGCATGGTACCGATGTTGATAAGCCCAGATTCGTTATGGCAGTATTGAACATCCAGCCCCATTATTCAGCTTGATCAACTTGTAATCATGGATCATGGATCTTCGGTATACTTCGCACCCGAGTCTCTTTTAATCTTGATAAAGCACCAATACCAGGAGAGTTTCCCCTCATCTCATATCCTCCAACTCATATTTACTCCATCCTCCACACCAAACACCAAATCAACCGCAGTCTATCAAATGGCCAGAATTGCCGTGGCAGGAGGGGCTGGGGGTCTCGGGAAGTCCATCGTCGAGGCGATACGAAAAGGCTCAAAGCATCATGTCGTCATCCTTAGCCGCCACGAGCAACAAGATCCTAACGCGGTGGTCATCGATTATTCCAGCGTCCAAAACCTGAAGAGCATCCTTGAGCGAGAAAATGTTGACACTGTTATCTCGACGATCGGTGCATATACTCAAGTTCATCATCAGTCTCAGTTGAACCTCATCGAGGCTGCGGAGCTTGCACCGTCGGTGAAGCGCTTCATCCCGAGCGAGTTTGGGTTCAAGATCGGACCAGAGTAAGCAATATCATGTCTTAAACGCCCATAATAGTAAACTAAACTGACATTTCATCTTCAGGCATGTGGACCGAAGCCCATCATTCCCATTCAAGATCGACACTGTTCACCGACTCGAAAGATCACCCCTAGAGTTCACTCTCATTCATACCGGCGTCTTCATGGATTACCTCGTATACCCCCGCATACCATCTCACATGGAATGTCAGACTGTTTGGTTCCATCTCGAATTAAATCTCGCTGCAATCCCAGGAGATGGTAATCGCACCCTCGCGCTCACGCACACCAAAGACGTCGGGGAATTCGTTTCTCTAGTTCTGGATCTCCCCAAGTGGGAGAGGCGATATTACGGCTACGCGGAGCGCCTAACACTGAACGATATCGTTCAAGTTATTGAAGAGATCAAAGCGGTCAAGCTGGATGTCACGTATGACTCGAGGATGCTTTGAACCGTGGGGAATGCACCCTTCTCCCTGGGCCTACCGGGGGCGAGTTCACAGACAGCAAGTTTGATGGGCAGGTCCTCTTCAAGGCGTACTTGGCAAAGCTTGGTTCTATTGTCGACGACGGCCTTGCTGACCTTGATGCTCCTGAACCCATCAAGGAAACCTTCCCAACTTATGACCCGCTTACTGTTCGGGGCGCAGTTGAGAAGTGGCTTGCCATAGATTGAGTGCGGGGGAGGGTTGTTAATTTTATTTGAGAAACGTGCTGTAAGGATCTTCATGCAGCCCAGCTTACGCGGTATATAAATAGCCTGTCCTTGCTCTCAAGATACAGCGAAATGTCAAGGTTTTCAATAGAAGCATCCAATTATGTACTTGGCACTACGTCTGTAACTTACCTCTCACTTCATTATATGACAAGTCTCCAACGGGGAAAGGAACCCCCAATGCTTCCCTCGTCGTATGATATGTTGGTTCGCTTAGCCACCCACCTGCATCTTGGCCTGTTGGTTCGAGTCTGCAGGATAACAAGTCTTTGAGCAGGGGGTCTGAATTCATTTAAAACCGAGCTGTGCCCCCAGAAGAAGGAAAGAGGGGTAGCTGTTCTTTGACATTCGACACGCTGCGCGATTAAGAGTGTTTGAACCATGTGCAACGACACAACCGTCAACCCGGGGCCTATCATTGAGCCCGACGAAGAGGTTTGTAGCCCATACTCGTTATGTAGGGCATTAGTTAACCTGTTGCAGGTGGGGGAAGATCAAGACTCTTCTCTTGGTACGGTACGGATTCCAACGCGTCTCTCATGACCTATTGAGGGAGCTTGTGGTCTAATATGCTTCGTCAAATAGGACTTTGCTTCGTCGTCGTCCAGTGTAAGGAGCTCTATCCTTAGCTATCGACAGGAGAATGGGAGAACCTACCACCGGTACAAAGACGGCAGTAAGGCTACCTTTACTACTGACCTCGCCGACTGGGCCCTAATTCACTGTCTAGAATACAACATGCCAAACGACGATCTTGAGTGTGAGAGACTAGGTACTTTCCAACCACCCTCTAGAGACATGATGTGCAAACGCTTACTGAAGATAGATTTGCAACACCATTTGGTCACCCTCACCCTGGGAGGCCGACTGGGCATGGCACCACCCAACGACCCCGACTCCAAGGTTGGGCGGGTCCTCGATGTTGGCACGGGCACGGGGATCTGGGCCGTGGACTTTGGCGATGAACACCCCGAATCTCAGGTCGTTGGCGTCGACCTCTCACCGATTCAACCCAGTTTGTATGGTTGAACTTTACAACCCTCGCCCTGGCATTATGCACGAAACTGACGGGTTCGTAGCGTCCCTCCAAACGTCGAATTTTTCGTCGACGATATTGAAGAGCCATGGTCCTTCTCTAAACCTTTTGACTACGTCCATAGCAGGATGATGACCTTTAGCATCAAGAGTTGGCCTGAATACAGCCGCAACATCTACGAGTAAGCCCACGGCCCAGACATCATGAGGAGTATGCTCTCTAAGAGAACTAGTAATCTCAACCCCGGCGGCTACGTTGAGCTCGTAGAAGTCGACCTCTTCGGAAAATCCGACGACGGCACGCTCAAGGAGCACCACGAACTCTCGCGGTGCGTCAGGCTCCTAGACGAGGCATCCACAAAAATCGGCCGCAAGTTCCAGGACAACAAGAAAAACAAGGATATCCTGCGGGAGACGGGTTTCGTGGACATTGTCGAGACGACCTTTAAGTGGCCAACGAGTCCTTGGCCAAAGGACAAGAAGTACAAGGAGCTCGGTCAGTGGTACAATACTAGCATGGATGCGTTCCAGGGTCTTGAGTCGCTTGTCATGGCTGCTTTTACTCGCGTGCTCGGGTGGACTAAGGAGGAGGTGATTGTTCATCTTGCAATGGTCAGGAAGGAGATGTCTGATAAGAGCATTCATGCATATTGGCCGATGTAGGTGTTTCATGACTTGAATGGTTTGATAGTTGCTAACTGGTTCAGATACTCGACTTATGGGAGAAGGCCTCTTGAATAACTATGAATAGGGGGTTTTGATGAGATGAAGAGAGACGGTATACTTCAGTTGAAGTATTATCGCGGGCCCAACACTTTCTTGTAGGTAGATGATAGTTACATACTGGTTTTCTTACCCTGGGAGACATTGATACATTGGCCGGGGTGAGATTTTGACGAGAAAATTCGACCCATGATGGCCTCGTAAGTCGGTGGAATAGATAAATACTGTGTTGACCTAAAAATCCCGCACCTGCTAGCCTCACATTGAGGGGAAGGCTTCTCAATATGAGCTCCTCGCTGCAGTACAACAGGGATCTCCGTCTTTAGTTGGACGGGAGTCAAAGTGGCTCGCTTACTGTTTGCGGATTCGCTGTTTTACTGGTCGAGTGACCTGACGATGATTGGATCGGCGGCTTTCAGCTCTTCTGCACCTCGATGAGCTGATGGCCGTCTCCTCCTGCCTACCTATATACGCTCACCTGAGACTGCCCTCATTTCTTGATAGACTTCCTACAGGCATCACTCCCACTAGCAGCCACAATGATGGAACATAATGCCGGAGAGCCGTCGAAACTAGACGAAGACCCAGCATCGCGACAATTCGAGCTCAGGCTTTACGACCAGCGGTGCGAGGCGGGAGTCGTACAACGTTGCAACCTCTGCCGCAACATCGCCCGCAGACGATGGCCTTTCACATTGAGGACAGAAGTCGATCTCTTCCAGGTCTCTGCTCAAGAGTGCAGCGTGTGCACAGCTGTATGTGACAGCTTTACAAGGCTTCAGTCAAGCTTGGGACCGCAATGGAGCACGATGGATTTCCGCTTCAATGCTTGCAGCAAAACACCAAGATTCTTCGCTTCAGAGATGACACTCCGTGAAAAACATGAATATAAGGAGTTTCAGATCTTTACTGAGCTCGGTGAGTACCCCGTGGCTTGTATGTGACTGTGACCTAACATTTCTAGGCCAGCCAGGTTCTGAGCTCGTCATCGGCTCCGCGAGGAGCGTTGCGGCCGAATCGAATTCAAGCCAATGCTTCAATCTCATACGACATTGGATCTCAGAGTGTGCTCAGCATCCAGCATGTGCTCCCCCGTCTGGCATACCCATACCGCCCACTCGCCTTCTCGACCTGCGAGTAGGTGATAAAGATCTTGTCAAGTTATACGAGACACACGGAGCAGAGACAGATCTATACATCGCCCTTAGTCACTGCTGGGGCCCTCATGGTTTGCCAGCCGCGGCCAAAACAACGATTGCAACCAAGGATGACCGCATGCAAGGAATTCGAATCGAAAACCTACCCAAGTCTTTCCGAGACGCCATCGCAATATGCCATGAGCTCGGAATACGGTACCTGTGGATCGACTCACTTTGCATCATCCAACAGGATAAAGATGATTGGGAGAAGGAGTGTTCTCGTATGAGAGACGTTTACAGAAACTCGTACTTGACGATATCCGTGGCCCGCTCTGGTGACAGTTCCGAAGGGTGCTTCTCAACACGTCCCAGCAAGCATATGTCCACAAAGGTCGGCTCCATCAACCACCAGGGCCAGATTTACGACGTCATGGCCAGGGAGAGCATCAACCACTACCAAATTGCGGCATCGGATAGCTTCGATTCGGACTTCCCCCTCTTTTCAAGGGCGTGGACCTTTCAAGAGCGACTGCTCCCTCGACGCGTGGTGCACTACGGCGAAAAAGAGTTGATCTGGGAGTGCAACACTGTGTGCGACTGCGAGTGTGCTGCTTCTCAAGAGATCCTGGCACCTTGGGACTATGATAACAGCACCAAAGTCATCTTTTCTAACATGATGAGCCAACCAAGACAAGGACCAGAATTTCGTCACAACTGGGCCATCCTGATGCGGCGCTTCTCCCTCATGAAGCTCAGCTTCGACGCCGATCGCCTTCCATCCCTCTCTGGCCTTGCCCAGGATCTTGAGTGTAGCGACACGGGCAGATACCTCGCTGGCCTGTGGGAGAGAGAGCTACCTTGGATGATAGGGTGGATGAGCATGGGAAAAGGCCTATGTCGCCCATCCTCAACTCCAAACCCCCCAAGTTGGTCTTGGACATCGGTTGAGAATGTTTGGTTATCTTGGAACTACAGTGCTGATCTGAGCGGCCACGGCGAGTGGGCCACCGTGTGGCCAAATGGCAGGGACTTGACGGAGAGAAACGATGCATTCAGGATAGTTCAATGTTCAGTCAAGTGCAAGGACTATACCCCCCTCGGACAACACGACGCATTTGGTCGAGTCTCCACTGGCACACTCCTCGTCACCGGGCGACTCGTCTCTGCTATACTACGGGACGACTCCTTTTGCGAGAGGAACACGATCAAACAACGTTTTACCCCAGATGTACCGGGGGAGCAGGGTATATATGTCGCGGGACAACCAGTTTACTGCCTCATGATCGGCGCCATGAGTACCGAGAGCTCCAAGTATCCTGGCCTGGTTACTGTTTCCTCCTTGATTCTGAGGCTCCGGGATGGGGATAGTGAGGGGAGGGGTACCTATGAGCGGATTGGACTTATGAGCCAGAACAATCACTTTGCTTGGAAGGAGACGCCGGCCTGGTGGGAGGATGCCGAGAGTGCTGAAGTGGAAATTACATAGTGATATAGAATTGCCGCTACCCATGAACAGTAAAGGGTTTGAATGTCAAGTTTGTCTATCATGCTTAAATCCCGTCCTAAACCCTATAACCAACTCGAGCCTCCCGGAAATCTCAGACCAAAACCTCAGCAATAACCATCATTCTACGTGTTAAACATAAAAGAGTTAGAGCTTTATGGTAACTACCTCGTATCCAGCAGCATCAGCCAGTGCTGCCGCATATTCTTTAGCGGGCTCTGCTCTAATAATATATATAGCCCTAACTAGGCCTTAATTATAGCTGACTGATAATTAATTATATTTATGTATGGCTAAAGTAAGAAAGGAACTAAGAGATCTATCTATCGACCTTTATATTTCGATCTATTTTATATAGGGGATGAAGCATTAAGTCTGATTTATCCGCTCCTTCTTACGTTTTTAGTACTCTTGGTCTTCCCTTCGCGCTGCATTACTGACTTGGTCGGCCGATGATAATCGACAGGTTTAGTATCGTGGAGACGAACCAACACCATGCAGAGCAATGTGCCTAAAACAAACAGTGGCTCTAGACTGAAACTGTGAGTCCCATCCGGCCAAATCCACTCGATTCAAATCTACTCCAATGCTAGTCCAGTCCAACAAGATCACTGTCACCTACTCTACTGCTGCCTCCATTGCTGCCTCCCAATGCCGTGCCGCCAACTCGAGGAGAATCATCAGGATACCTTCCCCCAACATTCGCCACATTTACCCCATTCCCATATTCAGGGCCAGTGCTCAGTGTCCTCCTTTCAGAAGATCATCAAGTGTCAGGCGGCGAAAGATGCTGGCCTGCTTTGCTTTAACCATCCCCGGTTGGTTGGTCGCCCAACCTTGACGGGTGTGCATCGCCCTGACTAATTGGCATGGATGGTTGGTGCCCTGTTGGTCTGACGTCGGCAAAGGCCGCCTCAATGACATGGAGATCTGGGTTTGATGGGCTTCCTAGGGAGGAGGTAGAAGTAGCAAAGGCCATTGTGGGAGCCATGCTCCATTGCATAGACTGCATAGATTATTAGCAGATGATTCGTCTTGTGGTGAAGAAATGATATACCTGCTGGGTGAACTCGGGAGGGAAGCCGTCATTGTTGGAAAGGAGTCTAGGATCACCCCCGTGGCAATACCGATCATTGTCTTTACAACCCTTCAAAATCTCACCCAGCTCAGCGCATACCTTATCCATCGGCCATCGGCTAGTGGGCGTTGGAACCAGCATATAATTCTCAACCAAGTCTAGGAAATCATGCATGGCCTGAGAGCAAAACTGGTTCCCATGGAGCATCCTGATCCACTGGCAATAATAGTTAACCAAGTGCTCAAAAATCCAGAGTCTGCTTCTGCTCACCTTCTTGACCGAGTCCTTTACATTGGCCCCAGACCCGTCATTTGGGGTGAAGAAGCTGTTGCTGGGCACGCTGTGTTTCTTGTGCTCATTCAGTCTGACTATATCGAAGCTCTCCAAATATTTCCCTGTGGGGCTCTTGAAGGAGTCCCCTCGAATCGCATCGTATCCGATAAGATACCAAGTGATAAACTCCAAGTAGACGCAGCCCAATGTCCAGGTGTCATATCTCTGACTGACAAGGGTCTGAGAGTCCTCATCCACTTCGGGTGGACAATATGTTGCAGAAAAGCCCACGTTTCTGGCTTCAGTGTACTCCACAGAGTCCACGGAATGGAATCGCATCAATGTAAAGTCAGCAACAACGAGATGCCCCCGCGATGCCCCTGGTTCTGCAAACCAGAGTATGTTCTCAGGCTTGACGTCTCCATGCCGACCTAGGTTTCGGGAATCGGCCTGGAACGCGTCTCCGATATGGTCATGCCTTGGTGGCCAAGAGTCGTCTCTGTGAACCTTGCGTAGCCCACTGGCCAAGCCCTCGCATTGCTTGATGAACCAATACGAGTCATCCCGCGATGCGGGATTGCTCGGGTTCTTCTCCCAGAACTCGGCCAGGTTTCCTTGAGCCCAAGGGAAAATCATGAACCATTCATCCGCTAGTTGATACGACAGTAGAAGCTGAATAAGGTGTTTGTGCCCCTTTTGGGGATAGCTGAACCGCTCCAATGCCTCTCTCTCTTGGTTGAAAGTGGTATGATCCCGAAATTTCTTGATGGCAAAAAAGGATGTGTCATACTTGGGAGGCTACGCGGGGTGAGCTTGTGTGCATTTCTCCTCGATAGGTGGCCTTACCGAGTCCGGGTCCCAACGCTGGTGGTCTGGATGAATCCTGACCCTGGATATCGTTCCGTGAGCGCCTCTGTATTTCCACTCGAGACGATGCAAAAAAGGCATAGGAATCTTGCGCCCGAACCGGTAGTGATTCAGGGTTCTGAAATCGAAGACGGGTGCAAGCACCACATACTGTCTATCACAGAAGTAGTCGATGTTTGCTTCTCCCCAGACCCGGAAAACTGTCTTGGTGGAGGGTAGGGGCAGCGTATCATCCCACACGTCGTGGTCCAAGAAGTCCCGTATATACTTGACCTTTTCAATAAGAATGAGCGTTGCGAGCACCTTGATTAGCCTCGGTTCGGATCTGTTTCCGCATATCTTTCTCCTTATCTCAATTGCTTCGGTTTCGCTCGTTTTTAAATCCTCGGCTATTATCTCGTCCACGACTTTCTCAGACAAGATAGACTCTAGGTCACCCTGTGGGAGGAACCGAGCCGAGGAGGTGGGGTCATCGGAGATTAGGAGTTTGGATCGAATTTGTTTCCCGACTATCAAGCTCGTAAGTTGCAAACTCGGTTTTATCGACATAGTATTAGTCTCAATACCTAACTCACTGGTGTGAGAGCTCATGGGACGCGTCTGTGTATCCGATGAGTCCGAGTAGACCAAAGGACCCTCTTCCCGCAGCTCCTTCAGTTCCCGTTGCATTGTATCATTCGAGTCAGGCCCAGAGCTACTACTGCCGTCCATGTTCTCTGCAAAGTACTTGTTGGTGTCAAAGTAATGAGGCAATGACGGCTTTTCAGCCTTTGTAAGGGGCGGAGTCTCCTGGGTGGCTGCATCTGAGCCCCAGGGCAAGGATCTGAGCGAGAATGCGTGTACCTCCTCGGCGATGTGATCGATCAGGGCTCCCTTATCGACCTCACCGTCCTTTTCGGTCGGCCATGGGCACAGCGGGCAGGAGCTGATCTCCGCTGGAACCGACCGGCTGCAAATGGACTTGAGCGTTGGGATCTGGTCCTTGGAGATGGCGTCGTGGTGCTCTTGCAATGTATGCGTGACAAAGGCGTCTTCCTCATCGAACTGGACGGCATCCACGCAGGCGAAGCATACCCAGGATTTCACGTTCCGGTGATCTTCGAGGAGGTGCGCCTTCCAAGCCTCTTTTGTGATGTAGAGGATTTCGGGTTTCGGGCAGTTGGGCAAGATGCAGGTGTACGGGCAGAGATTTTCTGCGAGGTGTTTTCTGTCTAGAGTTAGATGATCCCGCTGAGGTGCGGCCAGAAGCAGATTGTCGTCAATCACTTGATCGATGACTAACCTCATCATTCTATTATAAATCCAGAGGCTACAAATAATGAATTCACTTACTTCCATCGATTCTTATCCAACAACATCCTTGGGAGCACCCGGCAACAACAGGGACACCTAAAAACTAGCGCGTCTTCATTCACCTCAGGAGGGTGAGGATAATCCAGCTTTATCACCGTCGTTGACAACTGCGTGGTTGCAGCCTGTGACGGTACAGGGTTCTGCGTTAATAAGGGCAAGTCAGTCACTCCAGAGGCGCTTGTCCCTGTCTTCACCGACGAATTGCGAAGCTGATCCACTGGTTTAGCTGATACCGGCCTTGGGGGCCTTTCGGGCTCTTGTTGCAGACGGCTCTCTGGTTCGGGTTGTTCGGGAGCTTTTCCTTTATCCGTTACCTCCCCTGAAGGAACTCGGGTGTGCGATGTCGCGTCTAGGGCCTCGGAATGTCTCTGCGCATAGAGAAACCGATTGCGCCGCTTCAAGTTGCAGTTGATTAACCGCAATTGAACGGTGCTCAACTTGTTTGGGTCGATCTGCTCCGACGAAAACGTGTGTTCCGGAGAGAATGGTCCCGTGGAGAGCACGACTGCGATCAGATGGTCGCGCAAATCCTGGTGTTCTTCGAGCCTGAGCATTCGATCTGCCTTTTGGAGCCGCGAGCGGGTGCCTGATTGACGGATTATGATCGCGATTCGGGCGAGCTGATCCAAGATCGAATCGACATTCTTCATGGCTTCAGATAAAGGGGTGTCCGAGGCTATGTCAGAGGGTGCATCTGACTGGGAATCGGAGTTGGAATCGCCTGACCAGGGAGAGAAGGATCGTTGTGGAGGAGTCTGTTGCGGCGGGCTATGTGTCCGCCCTCGATGTTCCTTCTCCTCCTCTTGCTGCTGCTGCACGGTATTGCTCTGAGTGGTATCCGATTCCGCTGGGACAGGTGTGCACGTTAACAAAAATGCTTAGATGAAGCCCAAGAGGAGCCCTACCTAGGACCATGCATTCTTCGACCAGTGCATTCAGCAGTCGCAGTAGGTTCACTATGACATCCCGGGCGTCCGGCCTAAGAGCCAACCTAGCATCCAACGACGCCCGGTTACGTGTCGAAGCCCCGATGCCCGAGGCCCAGAGGTTGAAGTCTGCTAGGCGATTCTCGGCCCATTCCGCCTTCGCCAGCACTTGGAACGTTTGGCATTCCACAAAGCTTTTGCGGCACGCGGCGGTGGCATCGAAGATGGTCGACTGTGCCTGCATGGCTGCTAGGAGCACACAGGAGAGGAGGGTCAAGGGCCTTCTTGGTGTTGGGTCGAACTCACCCTTGCGCGGCTGCGAAGAGCTGAGACGAGCTTGGTTGGGAGGCTGACCAAGTGTGCTGCAGGGCCAGGTGGGGTTAGGCACCATTATCGACCTAAATTCCACGCGCCCTCAGCCTTATCTCTCGCCGGTCGCCATTCATGCCCAGAAACAGCCTAATGGATATCCATGAGGCACTAGAACTCGCGCCGAAAGCGATCGAGAAGGTTGCGCATATTGCCGCGGCACTCGGTAGTGAAAGAAAGGAGCGGACCGTCTGTGGTCGGCTAGGAGGGGAGCTACTCATCGTCGCATATCACTTGATGAGCGCGGAGCCAAAGGAGGACCGCCAGCTGCGAAACGTTCGGAAACTGTTGAAGGATATTGAATGGATATGTTCTGTGAGTATCCATTTCTTTTACTTTCCCAGGGTCGGGGTTCAGGGACAATCCAACTCACTTGTAAACTGATACCCAAGCTCCCTGTTGAATAGGTGGACCAAGGACTCAATTGCCCAAGGTGATATCGATCGAGACTGACAGAACTAGTGGCCTACATATCCAAGCAATGATTACCCATGCCTGCAGGAGATTGCACAGGCAATTCCTGGCACCAGGTCGTACGATCAAGCGAAAAAGAAGATCTTGGCTGGCCTACTCGCAATAACTGCAGGGAAAGGCGAGGAGGCCGAGAAGGCCATTTTGCACATCAAAAGGTTCGGTGCAGCTGAGAAACCAAAAACCGACGAGCTCAGCGCGATCCCCAAATCAACGCCTGCCGAGTATCCCAACGAGGCGACAATCCTAGCGTACGACGTCCTTCAGAAGTATATGTATTGCACCTGCACCATCGAAGCTGCTGAGATGCCGCCTGAAAAGCGGCATTTGACTAAGTTACTTCTACAACCCGAACCGCTACCGGACCGGGCAGGGAATGTGCACTTTGACATGCTATTCTCCTCTGCGCCTCTGAGCAGCAAGCCAACATTCGGCCGCTGGCAGGACGTCCAGCTGCTCGTTCCACGGTGAGCTCATCGAGCCTTTAGCCATCACATTCGAACTAACTTTGATTTTCTTCAGGGTCCAGCAACCTCCAAAAAGGCCTAAAAAGAAAGTTAGGTTCGGAGATAGCAACGATGATCCTACAGATTTCCAGGTCCAGAGGATCGTAGAAGAAGTCAGCCATGGCGGATTCTGTGAGCTCATCTGCCAATATGGCAACGCGCGGCTCTGTCTCACGATCCTGAACCGCAAGCTCCAGCTCTTGCCCTGTAAACCTCCGGAGCAGGTGGTAGAAAACACTCCAAGCATCTCCCTGGCCACCGTCCTCCGGAACTACCATCTCACGGCGAAAATGAAAGCTTGGCTCGCATACATTCTCGCACAATCGGTCTGGCAGTTCTATGATTCGGACTGGATGAAGACGCGTTGGACGAGCGAAACCATCCAGTTTATGAGCGAATACAGTTCCCCCCCGTGTAAAGACAAAACAAATGTGTTTGCATCGAAACCCTACATCTCCGTCCGGTTCGGCGATAATGATCCAGACGCCTGCGAATCGAGCAGCACATTCAACGAGCTTCATCGGCATCCACGAGTGCGCGCACTCGGCATTATGCTTGTTGAAATCGGGATTGGATCACCGCTTCCACGGGCTGAGGAAGACTACGACGATCAATCGGAAATAGGGAAAATAAATGCGGATTGGTTACGGGCCCGGCAGTACTCTGATCTTGAAAAACCCTGGCCGAACTTTGACTACAGCAAGTACCGGACAGCTGTCAAGAGTTGCCTCGATCAGGATATCTTTGCCACTTCTCCTTTTATGCCGAATGCTAGCAGCAAGGAACTTGCTGATGGGCTGAAGAAGCGTCGGAAGACCCTCTACGACTGCGTTGTGCTTCCATTAGAGCAGCTCTTACAAGGGACTGGGTGGAAGGACGAGCTGCAAAACATCGGTCCCTTGCAATCACATACGAGGCCCCTGCCAGTAGAACCCGCGTCTTACACACCTAACCAAAGATCCTTTCAGCGCCTCGCAGTTCGTCCTACAGAAGCTTTGACACACCTTCCTTCCCGCTCCATACCACGAGCCTTTCTACAAGACGAAGCCATTTCCAGCCCTCGGGGCACTGGAGGAATGCCTAACCCCATCGACATGGAAGAGTCTGCACTATTGGGCGACGGGGAAGGCATCGGCATTAATACTGACCGCCGGCGGTAAGACATCCTCTAGAAGATCAAAAGATTATATTCAATACGCATTCGCTAACCTGGTCTTAGCTACGAGAAAACTCGCAAATGGATGAAAGACTTCAAGAATCTCTGCATGGAACTTGACATTGGGCTCAGCGGAGAAAGACTTAGAGTCGCGATCCTGGATTCTGGCATTGACTACTGTCACAGCGATTTGTATAAGGACAGCCGAATAAAGGACATGGTTTCATGGGTTGACGAGGAACCCGGCGTGGACACATGTGGCCACGGCACTCACATCGCCGGCATCATCCTGTCTCTGACGGAAAATGTCGAGATTTATGTTGGCAAGATTACGAAGTCGAGAAACTTTACAGACAAGGAGCCGATTGCAAAGGTAATGTCTCGTTTCCCGCTGATGAAGAAATATATTGACAGGCAGAAGGCCATCAAGCACGCTCGAACAAATTGGAAGGTTGACATGATTTCTCTTTCCTTCGGTTTCGAAGAATCAATCAAGAGCATCGAGGATGAGATTACTCAATGCATATTCTCCAGCATTGCCGTGTTTGCTGCCGCCTCCAACGATGGTGTGGACGGGGATCGCACCTATCCGGCGAAATACGAGGGTGTCTTGTGCATTCACGCAGCAACCGGGGAAGGGAACAAGGCTACATTCAACCCAAATCCGCTAGGAAAAGAGGATAACTTTATGGTCGTGGGTGACTGCATCAAGTCGTCCTGGCCGGGACGGAATTCAAACGGGACCTGCGCGAAGAAGCAACAGTCTGGCACATCCTTCGCAACTCCGGTGGCCGTTTGCACTGCAGCCATCATGATCGATTATATCCGAAAGAATATGCCGGATCATACAGCCTGGAGAATCAGCCCCAAGAGCCGTCAAGGTGTGAGGGCAATCTTCCGTCTAATGGCAAAGAATAGTGACGGCTACGACTGGGTTAGCCCACGGGGATATTTCAAGAAATTAGAGGCCGCGATCCATGGAGAGATTAGAGGTGCACTACAAAGGTGACGGACTTGGATGAGCAAGCAGAAATATCACTTGTCGCATCAATCTAAATATCTTAAACCTCGATAAGGGCCCCAGCTGATACATACATGCCTCAAAGAACGAGATCCTTAAGAACCAAATCGTCCACCGTAACGGACTCCTCCTCGTCTTCAGTATCCTCATCACCAAGAACGCGGCCAACATTGACCTTGGGACCATCTCCCTTCAGGATCAACTCCTTCTTCTGGAGGAGCGTGGTCGTGATTCTCTTCAGCTCCAGCGCAAAAATCCGGCTCTGTCCACTCCTCGCCTTAAAAACCGTCGCCATCTCCCTGCGCGTCTCGACCTTGACCTCCGGGTTCGCCCCCGGGACGCCCGGAACACCGGCCGCGAGGGATATCTCGCCTAGAGGCAGCTCGACATGCCCATCTAACTCCCTCTTCTCTACCCCCTCATACGACACGTCGACGTCCTCGCACACCATGATGCCCGTCACGAGACACACCGGTCTTCGGACGCTAAACACCGACATCCAGCCGGGTACACGCGCCCGGACGTCCGGGTCCTCTTTGAGCTTTTCCCAGAACTTCTCACACTTCTGCAGTCGCTTCAGCCGCACGACCTTGCCCTGCAAGTGCACTCTGTCCTGCAAGTCGCCCTTGAGCGTCATCCCCGCGATCGACTTGATTGGCGACGCATTGACGGCGTTTTTGGCCGAAGCGGAGCCCTCCGCCACGAAGTCAGTGAAGAAGCCTTCCACAGGCTCCTCGACCATGTATTTGAGCGGGGACTCGGGCTCGTAGTCGTTGGTCGGGTCGAGGTAGTGCTTCACGACGGCGCCGAGGATCTTGTCTTCGAATTTGGCAGCGTCGAGCCATGCCGAGTACTTTAGGATCACGAACTCCGGGTCTCCTTTCATGGCGGGCAGGCAATGTGGAATAAAAGCTGAACGTCTGCCAAGCGGGGTTTAGTTCTTCGACCAAAATAATGGTCTAAAAGGGGAATCGAAGAGGGAGCGGTAAAAGTACCCGTTCTTGTCAAAGCTCGCCGGAAAGTCGGGCAAGCGCGGACCGGGGCGATGTGCATGCAGGAGGGTCGAGGGTGATAAGACATGCAGACAGGCTGGCGCTTAGAGGTGGGAGGCCAGGGGGCCAAGCAGGTGGCGGGCTGAAGAAGCCTCGCGAAATCATACATATCAAGCAGTGTGGCAATGACCTGCCAACCACCAGGCTCTTTTAGTCAACAGTTGAGGGCCAAGCTGGGCGAGAAATAAGGCCCCTGAAAAGCCCGTTGGAAACCAGCCCCTCGCCGTCCCCCGTTCTCCCACATCTGTGTTCTTTCTTCTCCCGTTTAACACTCGATCATCACCGGTCTCTGAATATTCTTCAATTTTGCTTCGGCTTCCATTCACTACAGATCTGCCAACGCAACCCAACTCAATGGATATCGTAGAACGACATATTCCATCGGATTGCATCCGAAACCCCGAAGACCTCATCAAGACTCCAAGTGTTCTCCAAAGAAACAGCTTTGAGATGGAGAGTCTTGAGATGAGGAACGGCGTCTACATCATACGCGCGAGGACAGTTTCTGTCCAAAACCCGGAATCGTCAGTCAAAGTACCGGCATAACGTAAGGGATAATTGAAATATGGTGAACTTTCTACATTCTGACGATAAACTATTAGATTCCCCTTGGAGTAAAAACTTGCAGCTTTTGTTTGGTTTTCTTTTGGCAGCGATATTTGGAGAGCCCGGGACTTGGATATTATGATAGCAACGCCTTGTATGCTACGAAGCTTGTGCAGTAGATGATAAATGAAGTATGATAACCTATTCTCTACGTGCGAAACATGAAAGGACCGGAGCGCTGTGGCAGCTACCTCACATCTGGCAGCACCAGCCGGTGTCGTGGCATACTCGTTAGCATACTCGGCTCTGACAGCCCACGTAGGCCGAATCAGGCCTAACTTGCAGCCTACTAACGATTGATCATACTTGACTCATCAGTGGCTGCAGGTTCATACGCGGACGGGCGGGGCTGTCTTGGCGTGTGGGCTCTTGTTTCTCTCTGTATTTGCTACTTTGTGTTGAGAGGTGGGCGTGCCCAGCCGCCCACCTGCAGAAGGCTACATAAGGCCAGCATGAGCTGAAAAACCAGTGCTCAGCATAGTCCTTGGCAGCCTGATCATTGGTAGCCGAAGTTGCATGCATTCTTACAGGCAACCAGTTGGCATCCATCATGATCTGATTATGAAAGAGCACACTATTCTTCTCTCTCCTCCTATGCTTTGCCTTCGACCTTCACAGCCTTGTCGCCAGGTCCATCTCACAGTGCCCAGGACCGTTCTATCCCAGAGACGTCGTTTAGCTCAACATTTCTACTCCTTTTTGGATTCAATGGCAACCAAAAATCCTCAACACGAAGGGCCCATCTCGTATAGCACCATCTCAAGCCGATGCGTCAACCAATCCGAAGAAGAAAGCTATGCGGCACTTGCGTTATACGGCTAAATGACTTTAAATGCTTAATTAACTATAGTCCTTAGTATTATATTAAAAGATATAGTATTAATAATTATAATTAATAAGATAAGAAATAATAATTTTCTCTTATTTCTTATATAAAGGTTAAAATAATTAAATAGCGATCCTACCAAGCCATTCCGGATGAAGACTTGGTGTCCTGGGCTATTAACCAAATGGTAGGCCTCTGTGATGGTCTCAGACTGCTACATAATAAGCACATCCGCCATAGAGACCTCAAGCCAGATAGCATCCTTTGCTTCATGTCCGGCAACAACAGTCCTCACCAGAGGACTTTGGTACTTGCTGACGTTGGCCTCGCCAAGTATCACGCTGAATATACCCGAGATCGGACTAAAGGTACAACTACCAAGCACGGGAGCAGGATTTATGAGCCGCCTGAGATGTCCATTAATCGAGGGCAGATTAAGGTCTCACGGAATTATGACACATGGAGCCTAGGATGCGTCTTCTTGGAGTTCGCGATTTAGTTGCTCTATGGTTGGGCGGCCTCTCCTCGTTCCGCAACCAACTCCTCAACAATCCCGACATTGACAGATTCTGGCAGAATGACACAGACGGAAGGTCCCAAATACATCCAGTTGCTAGGGAGTGGCTCGACAAGATATTGACCAAAGATCTTCAAGGTGTCTCAGCGCTTCGTGACCTGGTCCGGTGGATTGTCGAACGAGGACAACACGCCACATCCTTCTAGAGAAGTCTGTCCTCCATGCCAAATATTTTGAGCATTTGCACTGACTTTCAATACTCAGTACGCAAGTATATAACATACCAAGCGTCCTTCCACTTTGGCAGTGGCTGACGAAAACCTCCTCAGGGTTGAAGAATGCGAGTCAAACCTTCATTTCATATTGACAGAAGTTGCTAACACGACACAGCCGGTAAGTTCAGAAGAAGACGGTATTTAATCTGACTAACCTCTTAGCGCACTAGTTTGCTCCATGACCAGTGGCTGAACGTAACAGACAACGGAACTGCACGCACCCTCATCTCCCGTCTCGATTGGCCTAGATCAAGAGTTTGCGATCCCTGCGCCGCCCTGGACTTTCAACTACCTACCTTGGACTTATATCGCAACATTGAAGAGTTGAGCAATGGCTCGGACAAGTGCTCGCTCTGCCACTTCTTGTTCCGCTGCCTTACAAAAGCCAAGCCCAAGCCTGACAAGCCATTGAGGCTGTTGCGAGACGATGCCTCGCATACACTTCGAGTCCCTGGGAGTGCTTCTCCCGTAATGTCCATCTACCTTGACCCAGGTATGGGGTGTTTAGTTGTCACCAACGGGTGCAGGAGGATGTTAACCCCTTTCTAGCCTCTAAAGACAATACTCCATCATACGCCCAGCTCGGCCTACCGATTCTTCTCGGATGCACAAGTGAACAGCAATTCAAAGTTCTAAATGAATGGATAAACCTATGCGACACGACCCACAACTGTAACTCCGCTCAGGAACACGATGGACACATGGACAGCATGCCTACGAGAGTCATAGACGTCGGTACAGTTGACAATCCTTCTCTTCAACTTGTAGAGACTAGAGACAATATCAGGGGCAAGTATCTCGCCTTGAGCCACTGCTGGGGGGAGCTCGAGGAGGACCAGAAGTTTGTTACGTCTGCTAGCAACTTCGACAATCGCAAGGAAGAAATCTCCCGTTCGATAAAATGCCAAGAACCTTTCAAGATGCAGTGAGGACTACTCGAGCTCTCGGTATTGCATATCTCTGGATCGACTCCCTCTGTATCATTCAAGGAGATGAAGCAGACTGGGAGGCAGAGTCTGCCAAGATGGAAGAGGTTTTCAGCTTGGCATATTGCACCATTGCTGCGAGTTCTGCTCAGTCCTCGCTAGAGGGATTTCTTGGGGACAGAATTCCGAGAGCTGGCGTCATTGTCCAGACTTCTCAAATGCCTGTATTGTACCTCGTTAATAAATATTATAGATAACTTTACGATGACGCTGTTTCCCGTTATGGCGAACAGGTCGCACCGTTGGCTTCGTCCCTGCGTATGCAAGCCCTAGAGTGTGCTGGCTTTTGCTTGCACGCGGGGCCTCGTGGCTTCAGCGGATTAACTTACGACTCAGGCTACGTCAACAGGAATATCTGAAGCATTGTCTAATACAGGTAAGATCCCACTCATAACCCTCCACAAATGCAATCCCGGTAGGCTTAGCCCTGTGGAGGCCGATCGTCGTTCGCAGCATCACCCACCGTTAAAATCAGAGATGCGCGTTTCCACAGCAACGGCCCTCGCGCGATCAATTCCTAACCGCGCCACAAATAAGCAATGGTTGGATGCTCCACCTAGCTAGCCTCTGACGAAATATCCTTCACTAGTTCTTCCCGTTCAAGTTCCCCGCTCGCCCATCATTGTCTCCATTTTCCTCTGTCGACTGCTATGCCATGGCCGCTCGCAACGCCCAAATCCGCGATTGGATAATTACAGGCAAACATGTGATCTTGACGGATTATGAACATGCTACTAGCGACCCATCGGCATCCAACTCGGGCGATTTTGACGAAATCGATACCGAGAGTGACTCAGGTGATGGCAGCAGCTCCATCATATCCTCCACGGCCTCCACGACTTCGGCGCCCATGATGGAGAAGCTTCTCGCATCCGACGACGATGCCCTCATTCCAAAACAAGCGGAAGTCGATCTTGTGTTCCGGAAGGGCAAATATCTATGGTCTCAGCTGGTCACCTCTGCTCGATCTCTACCTGCAGCTTCCCTATCGACAGGTCTTAATGACCCTTCCATCATATTGAAAGACGTCCCCGCACTGCCTGAAGCTCTTCCAAGACGCGGCATGCTCGTTGGGCGGCCCTTCTGGCACGTGCCAGGCATCTCGACGGACCGAGACGACGATGACCAGAACGAGGATTTCGATCTTCAGCACTTGCATGGCGCGCGCAAACATTTCTGTCTCTCCTATCTGACACCAGTTGAGTGTCGCGTTTCCCCCCAAGTCGCCCTTGGCAATGACAACGCTTCCACAGCTCCGGGTGACGGACCTTACCCACCGGGCCTGCTGCTCCTGACACTCTGTTGGTCTTATATCTTCTCTGTACGGTTCTGGGAGCTTCAGGGCAAACAGGTCATGTACACTTCGCATGCGCTGCAACCACGGCCGAACAGGAACATCCGCAACCGTCGAGGCCGCATCAGCATACACCTAGGAGCTTCCGCATCTCAAGGCCTCGTGAGATGGCTGTGTGCTCTGCTCGCGCCGAAACCTGGTTGGTCAGTTCAAGGCGGAGGCCATGCGCCATGGACAGCATTCTGTTCTGGAGGTGTTGAATTCACCATCATTTCCGACGAAGCTACAACGTTCACGCCAAATGGCCAAGCGCCAAGTTCTGCTGAGGCTGCAGAGCTTCTCGTAGAACTCGGTTGCTTATACGGGTTCGACTCTGCCCAGCGTGGTGACGGCAACCATGACCCGTTATCGCCAATCGTCGCCGGATTTGTTGCTGTTCTTGCCTTACCGTTCTACCGCGCTATGGAGCTACAACCACAGTTTCTCGCGCCAACATTGCAACTAAATCCAACCGAGATGCGTCCGGACCTTATACGACAGTATGTCGCCGATCTTCGATATTACATGACGCTTAGCATGCACCCGATGTCAGTTGGGTCAATAATTTGGAGCATCTTCTGGCAACCAGATGTGGAGTGTAATGTTGTTAGTCCTTGGCTGAGCTCAACTCTCAGCGTGTTGCGCCCACTTATCGACTCTGGAAACCTAGACATCCTTGTGAAGGCTTTTGCACTTCGTCGACCACGAGTTGCTATATGGTGGCTGGGCATTTTTCTTCTGGGAAGCCCTGCGATCTCCGGCTTAATTTTGCGCTACCTGGAGACGTCGGAAGAGTGTTGGGGATATGCAACCATGGCGTCACCCGACACGACTGTCGCTTCGTGGACTGGGTCACCACAGTCTTTCTTAGATGAAGGAACGTCGCGTGCATACGTTGACTTGAACGAGTCAGTGTCCAAAGCCGATCTCCTACGATGTCGGTACAATCTGCGCCTACAAGATACAAGTTCGGCGCTTTTGGCCTGGCAGCCCTTCGGGGTCGCCCCAAAGACTATGATAGAGCCTGGCCTCTGGCCTTGGCTGGAGCATCGCTCCAAAAGAACATACGAGCACTGGGTCTGGTATATCAAGAAGGGGGAGGCAGTCGCTCGTCAGGACGTCCAGCAAGGATTCAGGAAGGACACAGGCAGGTTTGTTGAGGCAGTGACCGACTGCTTGGACGTGATTCACTTGGATGGAATGGCGGAGCGCAGCACGAATGCGAATTTAGAACCCTCACGGGAAGCTACGCTACGAATGATCAACTACTGCATGGAAGATATGGATGGCGATCGAGATACAGAGGTGTTAATTATTCCGGGTGCCAGAACCCATCCCTGGCTGAAGGGCTGGAGGGGACTAGAAGGATAAAACAGTCTGCCTCAAAGACGGACTCGGACTACCGGCGATATTCTATATTCTATAATTCGTTAATATCTTTATAGATTCCTGTATTCTTAAAGCATTTCACGGAATTATTCTTATTAAACTAGGGCATGCAATTATATAGATTTAGTGAGATATACCTTGACTCTTTCCTATTCCTAGGAACAAGCCAATACTATTTCCCGACTCCGCCATGTTCCTAGGAACGGAATTATTCTGCTTTCTTGATCTAGTCTATTCCCAGGAACTGTTCCTAGAAACGGGGCAATACTGCTTTCTTATTCTTACTCTGTTCCCAGGAATAGGGGAATGCTGTCTCCTGACCTCACTCTGTTCCTAAGATAGAGCAAAACCGCTTTCTAATTCTAGCTTTGTGTTCCCAAAAACTAGCAGGCAAAGGCATCTTAGGTGAGGACGTGCACATAACTACACTAGAGCACGATAGCCAAGATATACAACAGTGCAGGGATCTGCAGCAAGTAATGTCACTCTTAGTCATATTGTTTACCCGCTGGTGTTGAAAAGGCAAGTATACTAAAGCTATTTAGGCGGGGGCCCGCGGCAGCCAGGAAGGCACGAACAAATATCAGCTTCTCCCAGAAAATATCACAAGATATATAACAGCGACTAGACAAATTGCAACTTGATAGTTCCCCTGTTGAAGGAGTGAGGCAAATGAATTCCTGCACCCCTCCTAACTATCCTCATTTCTTTGCAGGTTTGATCTCCTTTGCATAGAAGGTACGGCCATCGGATCGCCTATAGACAAACCCTCGTCCTTCAGGCTTCCACTTCCCTTTCGACGACCTCCCTTCTTCCCCCTTCTTCTTCCCGCTCTTTACTGTGAATTCTACCATGCCCTTGCGATTCATACGAGCCGAGACAGGTTCGTGTTCTCCGCCGGTGGAATCCAGATTCTCTTCAGCTTGTTGAGAGCTTTCTCCGCTAACGGCAAGTCTTTCCATCTCAGAATTTAACCCCCGAGTTTCGGCCTCGAATCTCTCCTCGCTCCACTGTAGTGGGTCCTCAGACTCCTCCGAAAACGTGCGGCGATGTGCCTGCTCTGGCTGTTTGCCTTGGGATCGTTCGCTCGGATATTGCTCCGTCGTCTCTTGGGCATCATCCAAATCCAGCGACCAGGTGTAATAGGAGTGACCAGTGTCATCATCTAATTGAAAACACGGAGTGGGTACACCCTGGTATAGGATAGTCGTTGCCTGCCAATGGTCTCGGGTCGTCGATATGAGCTCCCCGTTGAGATTGTTGAACTCGAGCCAATCTCCGTTGACTGAAAGGTCCACATAAGTAGGCTCATGTGCAGGGGTAGTGCCTGGATCCGTGGTGTCGGCGATGTATGATGACGAATCGGCAAAGCCCTCCAAAGGACGATATCCGGGGTGACCTGTGGCGTACTCGTGAGGCTGCAATGGTCTCGCTCCCCTAGCCTTATCGGGGTAATAGCGTTCACCACAACCACATGGAACTTTACAGATCCTCCATCCCCGAGGAGCAGCTCCTTCATAACCGTGGTACCCAGCTTGGCAGATGTCAAACACTCTCTTGCACTTTTTGCACTTGGATTCGTTTGTCTTTGCATGCTCATTTAATGCGTGATCGCAACGTGAGCAGACCTTGGAGCGCCCTGAGGATGTTGACATGTGAGGGGGGGGGCAAGATCTTAGATGTCTGAGATGAGAGATGGGTAGGACGGTGAGGACCTGTTCTGGTTGCTGTGACGATCTTGATAAATACTTTTACTCGATCTTGTCTATCGGTTATCCCGACTTCAACTATAATAAATAACACATTAATACTTTTACTCGAAGAAACGTCTACCTGGGCACTCTTTTATCAAGCTCGAACTGGATGGGTGGCCGTGAACCCCGCATTGCGTGAAGATGGTCACACGCACCAGGCTGCATATCACACCACGGACCTCCCCTTGCACACCCCTCCGTTTCCAGACCAATACATTCGGCTGATCGTAACGGTGACTCCTCGAAACGGTGAAAGGAAGGAGGAAGCCAGGCTCGGCCAACGCCACGGTAAATCAGCCACAGATGGGCGATGTTTGAGGGATCGAGACGACGGCTCTTGATCAGGGCATGAATTGAGAACAGAGCTCACCAGCCACAGGATAAGCTAGAGAGGTGTTTGATGATAACAGAAATACATGATAAATACACCGAGGTCCAGACTCTCCCTCCCCCTTTCTTCCAGTGCTTCACTAACGACGTGATCAGTTGTGTCGTCCTTGACACGATCTGGCAGCTAACGTACTTAGCGATGCTCGGCGCTCACTGCCATCTTATCTCGGCTTGTGGCCACAGGTCGGGCACGACATGCCTTCCAAGCCTTTGTCTTTGTAGGTTTCGCACGGTTGGGAGGCGCAGAAGGGTGTCCTCGTCAAGGGTTGGTCTCCCATTGTTAAGGATAGAAAAGCTGTTATCACTTGCTTGGGATAAGGGAAATAAAGCAACCTTTCATGGAACCATCAGGCATTTAAAATGGTTACGGATCAGCTATTCCACGCGACCCTTCCTCTCTTGAAACAACCTGCCGCATGACAAGGATCGCGGAATTGCAATACCATACCCTGTTGGATTAATAATAGCTATTGCGGGGTTGCGATACCCTTCTCTCTATAACTAGGAAAATGATCGCGAGCCTACGATACTGCTCTACTCCTTGTACGATTCTGGACAGCGCTTTTAACCACAGATAAAAGAAAGGGTCTCTGCGATCTTGGGTGTCGGTTATCCCGGCTTCAACTATGATAAAAAACCACCTTTCTAACACATCATAGCATTATATCCCGATACTAACATAGTAGCCTTTTTTTAGCCTTTCTGCCACCTATAGCCCGCAGGCAGTCAAAGACTCATGCCTACCTATCTCATAAGGGGTATTTAACTGCTCTAACCTCTGTACGAGAAATAAGAGAAAATTGCCATTTCCCACCCGCAACGTCTCTGCTTGCTCTCCAAAGCCGCTATGACGGACCAACCCGCACTCTGGCCTAATAACGAGTCGAGAGATGAGTATGATCCCATTATGGCTCGAAGAAGGCGTTATAGATGGTCAGATGCTGCCAGCACAAAGAGGTAGATGTACATCCTCGCCATTCTTGGAATATCCCTTCTGATCTTGATTGTCTTTTTTCGGCCTAAGCATTCAGTCGATGAAGCACAATAACACAGTCAACCCGTTCTCCATCGGTTTTGGAGTCGTAGATGCAGCAGCCGTCATCACAAACTGGGCAATCTCAACCTACAAGAAGCGTCAAAATCGAATCCTAGCTACAGTAATAGTCCCCAACCTCCAACAACTGATCTTTTCCATCATCACATTTTCCCCCAGCAGTCTCTTGACCGTCATCGACACAGCTCAAGAGTGGGACGACTTCTCAGGGCATAGGAAAACCCTACGAGTATCAAAGCCAAAGGGCGACCAGAGAAGTACATACTTTCTGCAACTGCCATATCGTATCGCAGTTCCTTTCAGTGTGACAACTGGAGTTATCTCAGGGCGTTTTTCCAACAGCATCTTCCAGATTATTATCTCCAGCTACGATTATCTTGGCGGGGCGATGGAAGGTGCTCAGGAGATAACGTGTGGTTTCTCGCCCTGGCCAATGCCGCTCGCCATTGCTGGAGGGGTCGCTCTGACGGTGAGTGAATGATCTTTCTTCTTCTTTCGTTTCGTTAGCACAATGCCCATGGTAGGAACTTGCAGTGCAGCCATCTCGGCAGCTTGTCACCATGACGATGGGCAGGAAGATGTCTCTCTGCAACCAGTGAAATGGGGGTCGGTGTTTGTTCTAGAGACAGAAGGCTGGGATTGGGTTGGACATTGTTGCTTTACGAGTAGTCTCGTCAAACGGCCAAAGCCGGGACGGTTTTATGCGGGTAAGGATTCATTATGTAAAGTAGAGTAGCAGTATTTTAGGTTATAGGGTTCTTCGGCATTTCATTTTAATGGCGGCATATATCAATAGCGCTGTTCTGTCATAGTGGTTGATGGCTTCTTTTGGAGGAGAACAGTAGTATATATAGTAGGCACCTGCATGCAGTCGATCTTGTTCATCGGTTATCCCGACTTCAACTATAATAAAGAACACATTTCCAACACATCATAGCAACATATCCCAATGCTAACACAGTGACCTTTTTTTTAAGCCTTTTGGCCACCTGTAGCCCGCAGGAGTCGAAGACTTATAGACTGTCGATCTACATAAGGGGTATTTAACTGTTCTAACCTCCGTACGAGAAACAAGAGAGAATTACCATTTCCCACCTTACCGACGACTACAGTCATCAACACCATGTCTTCCAACACGATGCTGCATGCGGTCTTCTAGCTCAGTTATCCCATCGGGAACCGGGCGTCAACTATAAGAAAGAACACATTCTCAACAATACCTACATTCAATGACTTTTCTCATTATTCTCCGATTATACCTGCCCTTCTTCTCAGCATACCCTATAACGGTCGCGAATTACCTCTGTGGAGGGGATCTATACGAGGGCTCGACGGGCGCTTGAAGGGAGCGGAAATTATATCATCGAGAGTAATAAGCAGTATGCGTACGGGAAAGACGAAAGGTGGCTTTCAACAAGTAGCCAATATAATTTGAGTGGGATTTGCTGCTCGACATGACCTGAGTATGGCTGAGGTGATGTGTTGACGAGAAATTAAAGCGTAATTGACAGTTTCAGTAGGTATCAAGTGGCGATCAAAATATTGATACGAGATTTGAGGTGCGTTGAGGTAACGATGAGGCTGAAAGTACAAGTCGGCCATCAAACTCCGCGATATAATGCAAGCACCGGTCGCAAATCCAGGATTCCGACTCGCTCGCAAGTCAAAAAATGACGACTCGTTTCGTTCAAGGTGAGCAGCGCAGTCGCCAAGTCCGTCACCGAGCATAAACTCGCGATCCCTTCACGCCATCCCAATATCGAAGCAGTTGAAACCAAATCTTGGCGATAACCAAAAGCATCCCACACGCAAGGAAACTGCCGAAGCCTCTGACGGAGTCCCTCGGCCGCCCTTTGTACGCTGTAACGTCGGGAGGCCCCCCTGCGCTAGCTCGCCATCACGCGGCTGAGAAAAAAAAAACGACCGATCCGATTAGCCTGATTCATTGATAGCGCCACTCAGAAAACTTTGCTTCTGTTTACGATGTGTTTAAAAATAAACAGTGGGATTGCAACAGGAGATGGCAGCAGGAAATGCAGGTTGAGATGTGAATGGGAAAAAACACAGGTTGAGATAAGGTTAATATGCTTGAATTAAGCGATAATTCATACACAAATGATTCCATTCCATCTCAATGAATCCTTTTGATGTGATTCTACTCTCAATGCCGCAATCACTGTCGGGGATATCCTGGCCAACGCATCCGCGGGCCCCGTAAGCCTCCCCCTAAGCCCCCCCTGTCCAGAGAGGCGCCGCAATGTTCTAGAAAGGGCCTTTCTCAATAAACACCCTCGTTCCTCGATTCTGCTTGGGCCAGTCCTTAAAAAAAGTCAATCTCTTCCATGGCCGCCGCCCGGATTTGTCTCTCCGCCCAGTCACCCGACTCTGACCCGGTTCATTATCTATTCTGAGGCCCGAATCCGTCCACCGTCAGACCATCTCATGATCTCGCGACGTCTACGTAGTCAACTAGAGATAGTATAAGTATTCAAGATGGCGATGCATCGATGTTCAATCCAATCCTCAATCGTCTTCCATCGCTTGACATCCATCATTCTTATGCGACACAACCTTCTTGTGCGATAAATATTACCTCCATCGGTGCAAAATGACCGGCCACATCTTTGATCCCAATAACGACTCGGACAAGACACTTGATCATCACCACTTTGTCCAAGACAATCGTCCAGAAATGGCTACCACTCAGACTTTCCGCATCGTCACCTCTGAACCTCGAAAGTTCGCCAACCCATCGCCGTTGGGTCTCTCGGCTTTTGCCGTCACCACTTTTGTTCTTTCGTGCGTCAACATGCACGTTCGTGGCGTAACCACGCCCAACATTGCCGTTCCTCTCGCTTTTGGCTATGGTGGTTTGGTCCAGCTCCTCGCCGGCATGTGGTATGCATTTCACACTATCACCCATATTATAGCATTTAACTAATTCGCCCAGGGAAATGGCTGTCGGTAACACTTTTGGCGCCACAGCTCTCTCCTCCTACGGTGGCTTCTGGATCGCCTACGGCATCCTCCTCACGCCAACATGGAACACCCTCGGCGAAGACGGCCCCTACAACGGCGACACGGGTTCAGTAATGGGCTTCTTCCTCACCGCCTGGTGGATCTTCACCACGATGCTTCTCATCTGCACCCTAAAATCGAGCGCCGTCTTCTTCGTCCTGTTCTTCACCGTCGACGTGACCTTTCTCCTCCTCGCATGCGAAAGCTACGCCAACGACCTGGGCAACGAGTCGGCTAGGGATGCGCTCCAGCAAGCAGCCGGTTTCTTCGGTCTTCTGGCATCGTTCCTTGCATGGTACAACGCACTGGCCGGCATTCAGGACAGCAGGTTTGTGGACACCCCTTGTAAAAAACGCCGTTGGAACATCCTGCTAACCTTGTTCTAGCAACTCCTTCTTCCGTGTCCCCATGTTTCACTTTCCATGGTCTGATGCTGGTATTGCCATGCGAAAGGAGAAGGCGCAACACGACTTGGCTTGATTGATTGTGTAAAAATCACGACCTGGCTCGATCGCCACTTGGCTGGCTTTGATCGCGCGACGTATTCTGTTCTTGTTTTTTATAATAGATTATGAACTTGGGAAAGACAAAAGTAGGTTAGAACGGGACTGCTTTGACTACCTAGACTAGACAGTAGGCCATATTTAATGTTACCATTCTACGATTACCGTTTCAATGACATCTGATACACAGATAAAATTATCTGATACATTGTTTTGACTCAGTAGCAGCGGTGTGTTTATGCCCGACCCGACCGAATTCAGGCTCAATACAAGACCCATCATCTCCCCGTCGGTGTTATTACCCGTGGCATCATCGGCGCAATACACACCGACGCTAAAGGCGAGGACCGAACCACGCCACGCAAGGGGTGGCTTGGCAAGAAGACATGCGCCATCGAAAAGGACTGCGCTCGATCGGGTCTGCAGGACCGATAGCCACCCCTGTAAGTTCGTTAGCATCTACCGACAGACAACGCCATGCAGTCGGCCCTTCGCTCGATCCCAAATCTGCCGATGTGACCACCAAGTGGTTCGGATTGGAGCCACAAGACTTGCCAAGGCGATTTTTGGACGGGAAAGATATCGGTCGATGCATTATCTAGAGGTGTGAGAAGTAGGGGTGTATGATGATGGTGTGCAGCCTCAAACTTGACAGCTTGGCAAGGCAAGCGAGGACGGAGATACGGTCCGAATTTCCAGAAATGTAAGTAATTTTTGAAGTGTAGCTCATGGTATCCGGAATTAATATCTTCTGCAAAATCTTCCCCGCCATGGCTACTCCTTATCTAATTGCACCATCATTCTCTTAGAAATTCAGTTAACTAGCTAGAGGAGGAGGCTAACAAATAATGCAGCAGTGCCATAAATATGACCCCTACCAAGCCCAAAAGAATAAACCGCGAAGCTTGATGAAAGGATTTTCTCCAGTATGGTAGGCAGTAGACAACTCCAGCTACATATTACGAGACCACTTTGACAGTTTATTCAGCAGTTTCTATATTAATTTCACTACTTATACAACCCAGCCACAAAACATACCCATTCTCTCAGTCCTGGGAAGCTCCCTACCTACTATTCCCGCCAGAGTTGACAAGATGTCCATAGCCAATATCCGGAGCAGACCAGAGATCCTCTAATCCTGGCCAAACAGCAACACCTTTCTTGTTCTTCGGTGTCGTGTCGGGTTTCTCTTCTGCGTGAGTAGCCTCTGTAAACTCCAGGCTCACCTCGTCGGTAACATAACCATGGCAGGCGACATGAGTGCCGCGGTTCGTCTGGCTTTGGTCCTTGTAGCAGAAGGTCACGTGCAAGCCTCGAGGATCCCGTTGACGAACGCCGTCGATAGTAGTTGTCGTGCGCGTTAGATCTGGTTTGTTAGGTATCCGTGGTCAGGTGACTTTGCCCAACCGCCCAGTGGAGTCTATTCACACGCCAGCCCCAGGTTGAAGCGCTTCAATCTCAGGAGGGTAGGTATATACCCCAGACCACTTCACTTCATCTCGCCATGCGCGGCATCGTCTTTCACCATTTGAAGCGGCAAACGTTTCAAGGTCGATCGCCTTTCCAACTCCCTCCAAGTGTTGTTTTTCCACATTCAAGCATGACCACCACCACACCGTCCCCGCGCGTTCTCTATGAGCACATCGACGACGTTGAGAGGCTCGAATACTATCGACCTGGAGGTTACCACCCAATTGGAATCGGCGACCATCTTTATGAGCGATATCGTGTGGTGCATAAGCTTGGCTATGGCACCTTTTCCACCACCTGGCTTGCCCACGACAAGGCCTTGTCCAAATATGTCGCCGTCAAAGTAGGCACAGCAGACTCGGATCAGAGAGATGTCGATATTCTATCCCGCCTTTCCAGCTCTACTCTCCAAGATGGGGACCCCGGCAAGGATTTTATTCTCCCAGTGCTTGACCGCTTCAGCGTTCATGGTCCAAACGGGACCCATCCTTGCTTCGTTGCCACTCCTGCGCGATGTAGTCTCGCCGACACCAAGGAAGCTTCAGTCTCTCGCCTATTTCAGCTCACAGTGGCTCGATCTCTTGCCGCTCAACTCACAATGGCGGTAGCATACACTCATAAGCGAGGATTGGTCCACGGGGGTGAGTCTTTGTTCCGTCTCCGCACTGTATTGTATGAGCTTGACATGTTGTTTCCTTAGACCTTCATTTGGGCAACATACTTCTTCAACTACCGTCCACCCTAGATAAGCTTTCAGAGAAACAGCTATACGATCAATTTGACCCGCCAGATCCTGAGCCAGTCCGCCGGGCCGACCGAGAGCCGCTCGCATCGGGTGTCCCCCATCACGTCTACTCCCCAGTCTGGCTCGGTGCTGCAAGCGAAAAGATTGCGCTATCTGAATCCAAGATTCTTCTCGCAGATTTTGGGACAGCTTTCTACCCCGCCAAAGAATCAAGGCTGCAGTCTTGCACGCCCCTCGAGATACGGCCACCAGAAGCCCGTTTTGAGCCTACAACGCCGCTCTCCTTCCCATCCGATATTTGGAGCCTTGCGTGCACCATCTGGGCCATCGTTGGTCAGAGGCCATTTCTTGATAGCTTCCTGCTAAGCCAGAACGACGCCACACGTGACCAGGTTGATGCTCTCGGTTGTTTGCCGCCCGAATGGTGGGAGAAGTGGGAAGCACGGTCCAAGAGTTTTTCCCAAGACGGGAGCCCCAAGGAGGGCAGATCTCCTTGGTCATGGGATCAGCGTTTTGAAGACAGCATCCAGCAGCCCAGGCGGGAGAAGGGCATGGGGACGCTCGATGAGAAGGAGGGGCATGCTCTTTGCGAAATGATACGGTGGATGCTCGCCTTCCGCCATGGCGATAGGCCAAGTGCTGATCAAGTCCTCAAGACGACGTGGATGAGAAAGTGGGCAATTCCCGAGTTGGACAAGATATCCGAGTTTCGTATACCTGGGGCATGCAATTCTCATCACCCAGTCAAGGCATAGCCAAGCGGTAGAATTACGAAATAAAAATATAGAAGAGATGAAACGTCAAGCGTTACTTAATAGCACCGAGATCAGAAAATAAGAATGAGCTCATGGTGGATTCAACGGCCTTGGCCCTCCGGTTGCACGCCAGGCACCTCTAGTGAGTCACGATAGGACCCTAGGAGGCCGATCCAGCTCCGACAACTACAACGAGGTCGTAGTAGACCGACATCCAGTCATGAAGTTCGTTGCCCATCTCGCCAAGTTTTTGAATTAGCACGTCTATCCTCGTGGGTTCAGTTCATATTCAGGAATGTCGTCGGCAGTGGCAACTTCAGAAGGGGGCACATGAAGGATCGTGCGTGCGTGGAACGTGGAGTCGCTAGCGAGAACCACAAAAAGAGATCTCGGCAGTGAGTTGACAGTTGAAAATCTTCCAAAGGGTGGTCTGTGATTTCAGTGGGGAAAAGACGCAAACTGCCCACATGAAGGGGGAAGAGACCGGCTTGTGTGTTGTCTGGTGACGACGATTGGGTGAACATCACCAACGTGAAGGTATAGCCTTCTCCCCAAATATAGAAGAGGGTGCTAAATACTACTAAATACCATAGATATGAATTTACTATGGCATAGTATTGGGCTGTGCCTCTCGTCAGGTGGGAGAGCAACCTGAGACGCTGAAACCAGGTTGAAAGCCCTCAGCCACATGATTTCTTGACGTGGGATATGGCCTTTTTCAGAGTATACATAATATGAAGGACAATTTTTTGGAGGGCTGTATTCCATTGCCGGCAATAGTTCTTAGCCAAGGCCTTGGCATTTAGCTACTCTCGTTGATTTTATACTAGTTCATCAACCCACCCGTGCTCTGGTCGAGACAAACCGCCGACCATAGTAGGCAACAAAGTAACTGAGCTTCGACCAAAGACTCTTGAATCAAGTTTTCCCTGCAATACAGCATAAAGTAGTCGCCTGCAACCTGATAAATTTCTACTTTGCAGTGAAACTTCTGAGAGTGGTCTCATGAGCTTTGTGGACCGTCTTCGGTGACCAAGCAGCTAAGGATGGATACTCCACAAGTTCTTGCGCACCTTATAGAGGAAGAATTGTTTATAATAATGATCAAGATATATTAAATGAATATGACAAAGTTTGTGTGTTGACGGACGCGCCTAGGATATGGACCAAGCCATCTGTCCTCCCCAGAGCGATGAGTCACTCTGGCCTGGCCTCCCTCAACCCCCCACCCCCCCCGGCCTATAATTAACATTGAAATCACCACAGTATTCCCGAACTTTAAATCCGGATGAAGTGGAGGTCATGCAAGCTTATTTTCTTGTGCGTCTCCTCAGTCTAACCCTTGGTACTGGCACCAACAACGAGCCATCCTGCAGAGCACCTGATGACACTTTAGATGAAGAAGAAATTGTCAGACAGCTCTTATGATATTATTCACAGAGTATTTGAACCCCTGGGAGGCAGCTTTCCGGGCCAGTACCTAGATGGTAGTGATTGTGGCTAACGATCTGTCGGCACTGGGTAACGCCGCTTTCGGAGTAGTGACAGTGAACCATCGCCAAGACCACCTCGTAACTGAATAGTCCTTGTAGTTCACTTTATAACCTACCTACTTTCAAATAAGTTCAATCCTTTCTTGGAGCATGAAAAGTAGCTTTTGTGCCAAATGAGCCATGTCCGCAGCTCAGCTACCCGGGAGTGCCCCTATTTCCAGCTCAACCCTCGTTTTTTTCTCCTAAAATGACCACAAGAATTACATAAACATGTGTTTTTGAATTTATTAAAGACATAGAACTATCTATATAAGATTTTCTTCAATAGAATGAAAGAGTTGTGAGACATACCCGTTGCAAAATAAAAGAGGGAGCTTAGAATCCAGATGGCCGATAACTTCCATACCACAATGGCAAAGCTAACTCTAATGATTGGTCGAATTCAGACGACACAATCTAGTCGGGCAAGATGGGATTTCAAGGAATTCGATATCAGGTATGAGCCCGCTTCGTGTTGTTGCCACCAAGATAACGGGCGACAACTGCAACGTGCACACTCGAAAGAAAAGGCCCCAAGTGGCAAGGGCCTGCAGAATGCTACATGCAGATCTATTCCGATCACCCGTCTAGACAACCGTGTCATTGGATAAGATATGCATGCGGAAGAAGGCGGGAAGAATCCGAGGAAGCACACTGGCACACAACATGGAGGGTTACAAACACCACCAACCAATCCGATCAAAAACGGTCTTGGACTGTCGATCCCACGTTCTAGAGCCATTGATAGCAATTCCATATCATCTGCAGACTCGACTAGCACATGATCCCACTCCTTCGTACTCAATCTCGATTTAGCTAGACGTGTGGCAAGAAGCGGCCGCAGGCCTGAAACTCCTGTGCCCTAACTCAATCTCTCTGGATTAGGT
This sequence comes from Fusarium ambrosium, assembly GCA_003947045.1. Classification (NCBI taxonomy): domain Eukaryota; kingdom Fungi; phylum Ascomycota; class Sordariomycetes; order Hypocreales; family Nectriaceae; genus Fusarium; species Fusarium ambrosium. Next base: position 43,706 of record NIZV01000240.1, read on the forward strand.
AAAGATATTGTTTATTCAACGGGTCTGACCGTGCAATCGGGTTAAGAAAACTTGAAGGGTGGTGTGGTATGGTTCCCCCGGCCCACATTGTAAACGAGGGGGAGAGGAGGGACATGGACATGGGGTGGAAGCCATCCATCGTTGCAGAAACCTTGAAAGGTAGGCCAACCGAATGCTACCATGTGATTTTCCTTTCCCCCCTCACAAAACAGAGCGAGAGCGAGGTTGGTTATGCTTGGAAATTGATGGGCTCGCTTGTGTGAGAGGACACGGAGTTATGAAGTGTTTAAGCCGAGATTTGTTGGATCGTGATAACATTTTGGTATAGCGCAATTCCTCGTCTAGCCCATGAATCCTTCCTGCGGTAAGAATTACAACTAGACCTTCCTCTTTGGTGAAGCAATCATGAGCCGCCTCTGTCAGGGACTAAAAGACGATCCAAACAGTAGTTCAAGGATGACCTGAACATTTCTAATCAAACCATGCCGGACTCCGAACGACCTGCCCGTTTGCCCAAGAAGGCCAAGAAAAAACGAACAACCCCCCCAAGCCAAGAGAACTAACAGCACCCGTAGAACGCCCTATCAGGAACTAGCGAATCGGCGCGGCGTGCGGCTCTGCGGATGTGCCGCTCTGCCGTGCCGCCTTGCGAAAAAGCAGGTGCTTCTTTCATCTAGAATTACTCAAGATTTACTAGGTTTCAATGACGATATAGCGGGTGAATCTTGCGAGATTGAGTAAAAAAGCCAATAGTAAATCTGGGGAAGAGAGTTTCCATTACCTACATGCCACGCGAGAAGTCTCTCCACAGCGCGAGACGAACACAAAAAAAGGACGAGGACCTCAATACGCGCGCTAAACAAAGGGTCCTTGAAAAACCCGGATTTTTTGTTAGTGCCCGGGGTGGGTTGCCCTCTGCAAGGTTACAGTGTCTGGGCTTGGCTTTCAAAAGTCCGTGGGGCCACCACAAAGGAAAGCCGCCTGTCAAAAGTTCCCCTCCCCTGGACGTGGAAGGTCTGGGCGTCACGCGCGTAATTGGTCCTGATAAACGCGCTGTTGAAATAGGAAGCTGAAACCCGTTTTACAAAAGAACATGGATAAACGCGGAGAACGATGAAGCTTTTAGACGGTTGCCGTCGGGGAACGGAGGCACGCGACAAGCGGCAATCTGACATGAACTTTATGAGCATTTCCCCAGGTCCAAAAGAGGAAGTTCAAAGAATAAGGGTTCAATTTTACGAGATGAAAATGAAAGTTACAGAGTTTGAGATGTTGTTGGTCCATGTGGGATCTGGTGATTTTGTGGTTTATTCGGTGGAGACTGGGGGAGAAATGGGTCAATGAGTGGATGTAACCATCTACAGATAACACCAAAGCTAACATTTCACAAGACAATGATGCACCATAAAGACATCCATTCTCTTGCCTCTATTCCCTTTTCGCCAAGAATCACGCTCAAACCTCCATCAGCGCAGAAAATAACCCTTACCGTCTCCCTCCCTCCCAATCGCGACGGACGTATCGCCAAGTTCCTATTCCCGACGGCCGACCCCCCAGACCCAATTAGGAAGGTTACGGTTACATGAGAACACCAAGGCGGCAAAAGTTCTCCCCCACAAGGCCTATATGACGTGCTGGGGGATATCACGCTATCTGGGTGCATGAGCCGTGTCTGGAGCGGGCATGACTTGCGATAATGGACTGAGTTGGCGCGCGTCGAAGCTGGAGAGAAGAAGTGGTTTGAGAAGAAGGACGCCAAATTCTAGACTATTGCCAACTCCAAACAAAAGTGCAGCAGAGAAATAGAAACACACGATTTGAAGCCACCACGGCCAACTTTTAGACTGATCGGCCAAGCCATTGATACCTAAGAAAAAGCCACATCACACGTCGTCGCGGATCTGTAACCATCAGGAGACTGTTCTTCCATGATCGCCTCCAGCTGAACACACGCAAACACACAGCCAGTGAAAAAAAAAAACTTGATATTGCAACCACTGCAAACCTCCAAAGCGCAAAGCCACATCCCGGAGGACGATCGCCACTCTAGCGCCGGCTCTCCCGATCCACTCTCGGGTGGCTGAAACCAATCAGAGCATCGACATTACCTTTCGGAGCCGAGGGTGGCTTGATCCGGAGAGCGCCACGATAAGCTATTTCCGGAAGCAGACCTCGGCATCTTTCCCGCCACACCATCATCATTTTCCAGAGTGTTTTTGCACTCCCTGAGACTTGAAGATGAAAGAAGAAGGAGAATAAGGCAGGTTTTTGCAAATCTCTCAGAGGCTCAAAAACCTTGACAAACAAGCTTAATCCCCTCCCCCCATGTTAAAACCACCTCCGCGGGTCGGACACAGTGACTCAAGATGAGAGTCAAGATACGGCCTTCCACCCTCCGAGCCTCAAAACTTCATCCATCCATCCCTCCCCCCCTGGTCTTCCCGTGGCTGCAGCGATCGACATCCACACCCCCTCCCCTCGGACGACTTTCCACCTGCCAAGTCGGGAAAACAAACCCTTGCACCCATCCAAAAAGGCCCGATCCTCTTGTGTCCCCACGACACGGCGCTGTCCCCCGCAAAGGGGAAGGACCCCCGGTGTGTGGGTGTTAGAGTCCTTATCCTAAACGCCTGGGACTTTTGTCGCATGCGCGTTGGTTGGTGGTCGATAAGGTCATTTCCTCTTGTGGCCCTCTTGTTCGTCGACTCCCGACGTCTTGGTACTGGCAGAGAAGGCAACATCGTCTAGAGTGTAATGTCTAGGATGGTTGCGTGCGCTACCACCGACCCATGGATGCTTCACTCAAAGTGGCAACGGCCAAGCCGTGCTGTCGGATATTGATCTGTAGGGGGGGACGATTGAAGCCATTGACTCTCATATAAGACTCCTCTCCTCGTCCCTCTTGGTCTGTCTCTCCTCAGGGCATTCCTCGACAACTCCATTCCTCCTCATTGTCAAGTTAACATCAAACGGCCTCTTGTCAATCAACAAGGCCTAGCTTGCCCAAGATGACAACCACCATCAACCTCGACAACGACGCCATCGCCCAGTCCGGGCTCGTCGACCCCGAGACCCGCGGTATTCCCCAGATCCCAGCAAAGGGCTCAATGGACGTCCGCCGTGAGGTTCAATCCGTCGACTCGTCGTCCGACGACGAGCTGCCCACCGATGAGGAGCTCCAGACGCTGCGACGTGTCTCGGGAAAGATCAAGTGGAGCATGTACACCATCGCCTTCGTCGAGCTTTGCGAGCGTTTCTCCTACTATGGCTCTTCGGTGCTGTACACCAACTTTGTCACTCAGAAGTTGCCTGAGGGTTCCAACACGGGTGCTCCTCTTGATCCTGATGGACAGGCTGGTGCCCTTGGTATGGGAACTCAGGCTGGTCAGGGTATTTCTCTGTTCAACCAGTTCTTTGCCTATCTGATGCCTCTTGTTGGGTAAGTCATCTCATACACCTTCGCGACTCAAGCAATTGCTAACAATATCCAGTGCCTGGATTGCTGATGCCCGCATCGGTCGTTTCTGGACTCTCCACCTCGCCATCGGTATCTCCACCATCGCCCACGTCATCCTCGTCGCCGCTTCTTCCCCCGGAGTCATTGTCAAGGCCGATTCTTCTTTCGCCGCCTTCATCATCGGTCTTCTCACCCTCTGCGTCGGTACTGGATTTTTCAAGGCCAACGTCTCTCCCCTTCTCGCTGAGCAGAATGAGGACACCAAGATGCGCATCGAGGTCCGCGATGGCGAGCGTGTCATTGTCGACCCCGCCGTGACAAACACCCGAATCTTCCTCTACTTTTACTTTGCCATCAACTTTGGTTCTGTCGCTGGACAGATCAGCATGGTCTACGTTGAGAAGTACCACTCCTTCTGGCTGGCCTTCTTCATCCCCACCATCCTGTTCCTGACCGCTCCCATCGTCCTGGCCATCAACAAGAAGCACTACAAGCTGTCTCCCCCCACTGGCTCCGTCCTGTCCAAGTTCATGCGCATGTTTGTCTATGTTCAGAAGCAGTGCAAGCCCTTCAAGCTCAACTGGGACCTCGCCAAGCCCTCCAACGTTCCCGCCGCTGAGCGCCCCGCCTGGATGACCTACGATGACGCTTGGGTTGACGAAGTCCGCCGAGGTCTCATGGCCTGCAAGGTCTTCCTCTTCCTCCCCGTCTTCTTCCTCGCCTACAACCAGATGACAGGTAACCTGACCACCCAGGCCTCCACCATGGAGCTTCACGGAGTCCCCAACGATGTCATCCAGAACCTGAACCCCATCTCCATCGTCATCATGATTCCCCTCATCGACCACCTTCTGTACCCCGGTCTCCGCAAGATGGGCCTCGCCTTCACTCCCATCAAGCGTATGACAACTGGTTTCATTATCTCCGCCCTTTCCATGGTTGCCTCTGCCGTGATGCAGCACTACATCTACAAGATGAGCCCCTGTGGCAAGTACGCCAACGAGGGCTGCGAGGAGCCTGCCCCCATCAACGTCTGGGCCCAGTGTCTCCCCTACATCCTGATCGGTATCTCCGAGATCTTCACCAACGTCACATCTTACGAGTACGCCTACTCCAAGGCCCCCGAGAACATGAAGTCCCTCGTCATGAGTGTGAACCTGTTCATGAGCTGCATCTCGGCTGCCATCGGCCAGGCCTTCACTCCTCTGTCCAAGGATCCCCTTCTTGTCTGGAACTACACCATCGTCGCCTGCATCGCCTTCGTCGGAGGTGTCGCCTTCTGGTTCTGCTTCAACCACCTCGACTCTGAGGAGGACAAGTGGAACATGCTCAAGGCTTCCGAGTACAAGGGTACTAACCAGCCCAACGCTCTTGAGAACAAGCTTGCTCACGAGCACGAGGAGGAGGAGGCCAACGCCCCCAGGGATATTGAGAAGGCTTAAATGTTTAATCATGTGGATATTATCATGCATCGCTAGCGTTAGTATTATACCAATTTGTGCTTGCGCATTTCGCTACAATCAGTTTCTCGTCTAGCTTGTGAAGATGTGCCTTGAGTGATGACCACATACCCGCGACGTAGCAAAGACCCTTTAGAACTATTGATGGCTTGAATCAATTGACTGATACAATGGTACTCCCAAAATTCACATGTCATTGAGCTTGCCATCGAGACGGCACTACCCGCGAGTCCCATTACATGTTGCGACACCTAGACATCTCGTCTGGTGGGTAGCTGGGCGCCAAATTCGACCTGGATAATCGGATATGTCTAGGCCCTTGACTCCTGGGTGTTACTTAAACTGTTATTCCCCAGTTTGCGCAGTCGGGTTTTGTATGGGGCAACGTCGAAGTGGTGATGGTTGGCCGCTCTTAGCTAGTCGGGTAAGTCGCTGATCGCCCTCATCCAAAGGTACTGAACGAGTGTAAAGCACTTTGCGGAGGGTTTGAAGCTCTGTAAGTAATTGTACTCCGAGGCGTGGAGCATGTCTCTATACCACAGCTGGGCTTTTGCAGCATTCATATCCGAGTCCATGTAGCCGTTTGGCACGTCGCATCCTCACCATCAACTCGACCATATCCACGCCACACCCATCACGTATCGAGCGAGGGTCCCAGGAACATGCCTCTGCTTCCAAGCCTGAAAGTCAAAATACTCGCCTGGGAAGAGCCTTGTGTTTAAGATCTACTGGTGTGAAACTGCAGAAAGAGAACACTGAATAGAGAACGACGGTGCTCAGATGGCATTCCGTGGCCAGATGAAGAGACTCCTTTGTCATTCATTACGGCTATTCAGTATCCCTGTACACCAGTTCTTCGTCGTCCTGGGCCTCGTTGTGCTCTTTGGGCCTGGCGACCGCCTTTTTATGTTTAATTATGTTCAACTAATTGAGAATCGGAATTTCTCTGTCGACTGTTACCATAAGATACGACATTATCAGTATAGATATGATGGACAAATTCGACTCCTACCCGTCGTCCCCCCACTTTGGGTCCACCTCACTCTACAGAAACCAGTCGAAACTATGGTTCAACATTACGGTAGATGACATTTACAGTCTTGAAAGGCGAATCGTAACTGATCCGCCACTGCCGCCGGTCGTTGAGGAGCGCGCTGGCTATGAGGCTCTCCTTGAGCTCGGACAATGGGACAATAGCACGTCGCTTTGGTTGCATAATACACCAAAGTCACAGCGGATAGTATCAAAGCCAAAGATGTTGCTTCTTGATAGAGGTTGTTGAAGAGTATTGGACTTTAATGTGTCGCCAAGTCATCTCTTCTGGCAGATGGGGCGCCACGGAACCTCTGAGGGTAATGTTGTAGAGATTGATTTTCTGCAGTGTCCCAAAAGATTGCCATCAGTTATTCGGAGGTTTGTTTCAGTCCACGATACTTAAAGAGAGACGCGTCAGAGATCGAACACGGAAAGCAGAGGCAGAGGTGCATCTCGTCGGAGACAGCACGACGTGGCCCAGAGGAAAGGCATTGCCAGTTGGACAGCATAAATTGGTCGCGTCGTCTAGTATCGGTCATTTCATTTGTTTCATCATTTCTTCGGGATGGTCAATTGGCGATGTAGGTGAATCTTTGGCATCACGATGCTCCATTGTGATCCAATCTGTAAGTGCTGTGTCGACAGTAGTCTGGCACTCGCACGTAAGGCTTCTTTAAAATTGTCTGAGAACTTGGAAACAATCTTTAGTCAGTACATATGCTTAAAATCTATTTTTTTCCTATCACGACGGAGTAAGTTCTACTCCCTGCGACTGGCGTCGCTTTTGAATGCGATTGAGAGATGGCTGCGACATCACAGGTCTAGTGGCGAAGAGATCCATGCAATTATGATATGCGAATGCTGCGTCGGACATATCTCACATACTCAATACACCTCGGACTCTATCATTCAAGCCTTGTCGGAGGTGTACTGTCCTGTCGCTTGCAATGCAACGATCCTCCCAGTCCCAAAGCGCGTGAGAAGAGAACAAAGAAGGCCCATCAATGTTGAACAAAGAATAGTGAATAGCCTCAAAGAAACGACTCAAATTAATATAAAGGACCTCTGGGGTCCAATTTCCCATTACCCACAGGCAATAGACCCCCAACTGCACAGGTACTTAGACACCCGACAAACCCTCAAGCCTTAATCCCCCCTATCTTCCTATAATCCCTGACAAACCACTACCCCAATAATCGTAGCAGCGACGAATACCACTCTTGAGAATTGGATTCAATGCCGTCGTGTGTTGATAAGTATGTTCTTTGTCACTGCGGCTGATCCCCTTCGAGGAGAGGTGCCACTACCATTATCGACAAAGGTAGAATAGCGGCATCAATTGCGCTCTCTGTCTCTCAGAGAAGGCCAATGGAATCATCGCCAACAGATGATTCCCTACTTACCACGTCTCGCAGGACACCCGAAAGGTAATTGTGTGATTGGATCGCGAAGGCATCTCCGCAAGTCCCGAGGTCCGGCTTGAAGCCGCCCACAGCCGAGGTGAAGTCGACGGTGTAACTACAGGGGGACTTGGATCACTTGACTAGCCAAGACACAAGGCCTTTCTCCTACTTCTCGTTGATTTAAGTGTCGCTTTGGATATGTTGACGACATTGAATTGATCTGCCTCAGGACTTCAACAATGTCCAGCATCAATCCTGTCTTTTCGCAGACCTATCCTAATCCGCTTTCCAGGTTTTACTAAGCCCATCCTGAATAAATTATGCCTGAAACTGGACTCGCCTCTACGCTTTGTAATTGGAGCGTCAGTATTTGCCAAGTCAGGTTTCGCTTCATGTCATCTCAGGTCAACATCACGGCGCCATGAGCTCACACACTCAGACCAAGTTCGTTATCCAAATTGGCAACCTTAACCCTCCAGAGTCATTTATTTCTAACCCTGTTCGGTTCTCAATATTTAAAGAACGCGCATAGGGATGGCAGCGACCCTTTAGGGAACAAGGGCGACATGGCTCACGGCCTAGACAGGATCAAGAACAGACATAGCTCGGTTGGCAAAAAATATTATAGAATACATTAGCGAATAATGACAAGAGAACTTGGCCAAAGTATTGGCTCACCATTGCAACTGGGAGTTGCTCCAGAACATCGGCAGGGTAGAGGCGCATGGCATACCAGCGTGCCTTCGGTACCCATGGCTTCTAAGGGCCGGAGACGGACTGTATGTCGTTCGGACTTAATGTTCTACGTTCCACGTTCCACAGATATCTAACAGTTCGTTCTTATACATGAACACAAAAAACTTGAGAGAGCAGCAACCGCTCTCAATATTTGCGAGTCGAGTGCTCATTGCGCCTAGTCTACTTCTCATTGTCCACCAGAGATCAACTTCAGTTCACACTCAGCTCTTTCCAACAACCCAATTGAGGTATTGTTCAACTATACTACGTAGTAGTACACGATGGCTCACTTCACTTAACAACTGCAATATATATTTCCCTGCTCTCCTTCTCTATCGTTTCCTTTCCTCAATCCACGGCGATCAACGCAAACAACACTTTACCAGTCAACACTCAATCTATCCTCAGAACACTGCTTTGCTCTTTACATCCTTCCGCCACATTTCACTTTAACCGGCAAAATGAGCTATAACAATAACAGTGACGGCAACGGCTGCCCTAACCCCAGGCCTGCCACTGTCTATAGATACGCCGGTCCCTCCGTTCAGACACTGATGGAGTCTCTGTACATCCCGGACAACAACGGGACTGCTCACCCCTTCCTCTATTTCCACATGGACTTGCAAAATATGCTACGGGATCTAGAACCTTGGAATCTCGCTCTACTAGGCCATTTTGCAACCATATCCCTTCTCTGGAACGATAGGGCTTTGCGGGGAGCGCAGTCGGTGGACACGCTCCGGTGTATCCCAGAGAATATGAATGACATTGTGAAGGCCATGTGGTTCAAAGAAATGGAGGAAATCGTCGATACGGATCGGCTTGGCTGTTTGGAAGATGTTTGGTATTGGGTGTTCCGACAGGATCCAACTCAACCACGACGAGTCAATGGGACCTCGGGGTCAGCTTCGTCGGCACAAGCAACAACACCATCTCCAGAGCACCCAGAAGTTGCAGATGAGCGGCCCCAAGCAGACTATCCTTCAGAGCGGCGTTGCCTAAATAGTCCAAGGGATATACTCCAACAGGAACAAGGCGCTGGTTCGTCGACATCGGCAGCCTACCGGGCATCAGGACCATCCCAGACGGGCGACCTTGAGCCTCGACAGAACATCTTTTTTCCACCACCGACAGCCGACCCTTTGGAAGAACCAACCATGGGGAGCATGCAAAGTCGAATGGGACCACAATAAAGGGGGACCGGGACAGCACGAAGCCGCTCCATCCCCTACCCGCCAGCAACAGCAGCAACGGTCGCTGCGGACATGGTACAACGGGCTATCGCATAACAGCCAACAGAACAGTCGGTCGTCCCATGGTGGTCAGTTCCGCAACAGTCACCCCCAGCAGTAGATTGTATGAATAGAGGCGAGCGATGATGCTTGTAAGAGCATCGAGAGAGATGGACAGTTGATGGTAATACACACACTCATTAGACATACCCTTGAACCTTGGCCGTGACAATTTTTACTGTGAATTAAAAGGGGAAAACAGCGCTTTTCTATATGTACGTCTTATCCAAGACAAGGTCTATAATCTGTTGCTAATCTCCTCCAGTAGTTGAATCTCCTCTTGCATGAGAAAGATGTGACTCGGCAGCACCAACACACCACCTGGCTTGATGATGATCTCTTGTCCATCATGTCTCTCGTGCCTCTCCGTGTCGCTCCCATCCTCGGTCCTCATTTCCTCCGCCACACCTCCCTTACTCTCAATGTCGCTCGGTGGCCTTTGTCTTTCGCCCTCTGTCCGTATTCCTCTGAGGTCTTCAGGCGTCCACCAGTATGAAGGGTATGTGCGCTGGATGTTGTTGATGAGGAGCGCGACAGCAAACATGATGGTGCAGTTGAACAGCACGACGGGAATGAAGAACCATCCCAGAGCGAGTAATCGATCGTCAACGACAGCGAGAAGACCAGTCGCACCAGCAGGAGGATGAATCGTCTTTGTCAAAGCCATGACAGCAGTGACAGTCGCGCAAGAGATGGCGCCGCCCACCCAACGAATTGACTCAAAGTCATCGCTCAACAGAAACAACTTGCCAATACCGATACCAAGGATAGCAGCGATGAGCTGACCAAAGAAGAAGTTTCGCGGCTGCGCAAGAGGCGACTCGATAGCATAAAACTCGAGAACAGCACCCGCACCCTGCAACAAGTCAGTATCACATCATCCATCAATCAGTGACGAGTACATACAAAGGATCCAACAATGATTGGAGCACCCCTCTCCTTAAACGACGGTATGCGCTCCGACACAACCTCGATAATAGAGAGTGCGCAAAAGATACCGACAAAGGCCCATAGCACGGGGACGACGGTGCCGATATCACGAGGCTTCTTGTGACGGTAGCCAAGAAAGTAAGCGACGGGGTATGGCAGGTGACGCCACGGCGGTGGAGGAACGAAGCGATTCAGAAGCCGATCAATGTCGAACTTCCACGTCGTGGGGTCCCAGCGCGACATGGGGGACAGAGAGTGGTCTGATGAAGTGAGGTGATTCCAAGATGCGAGATCTTGTAGAGATCGTAGATGAGATTTGTGCCTGTCGGTGACGACACAATCAGGTGGTGAAGATGCCACTGTTCGTCCGTCGCAGACAGGTGTCAAAACAGAACAAAGAGAGAGAGGGAAACTAGACGGTGACGTCAATCTTGGCCAAATTGTTCAATCGGCTTTAATAAAGGCGTAATTTGCAAGTGACTAACAAAAAAAACACTCTGCAAACGTCAAGAGTCAAAAAGTGAACAAGAAGAACAGGCCAAAACAGGGCGCGTTCACTCATCTAATAAACCCCCTCATCTCTTCTTCTCCCCGCGGAGATCGTCAAATTGTCATTCCCGAGCCCCAGAAGACGAGATCCCGAGGACCACCTCCTCCGTAACAAAAAGACAGACAGGGCCTTGAGTCTTGCTCATCTGCTATTGGCATCACAAGGAGGCGATTTCGTAACAAAAACTCGGCCGGGTGCAGCTCGGGATGCAGCCAAGACGGGTAATTGTGGGGATTTCCCCAGGTTGGTCAAATTGCGAGCGGAAAAGACGGAAGGAGCGGCAGGTGCATGCTGACGTAACTGGAGAATGCTATATTATTACTAATAATAAGGCTTATAAGTTTTAGCCTATAAGGGTTATAAGTATTTTATTCTCCTTTTTAAGAATCTCTTTTTATATTTTATAATATTAAGATAATATTATTACTTTTTATATTAATTTTTTATTTATTTATTTTATTTTTTATTTCTTAACCCGCCTTACACCCGAGCTCAATGCAGCACATCATGGTGCATTAACAGACATCAAGGTTCTCTACATGAACCACTCACTACAAACACTACAAACACTACAAACACTACAAACACAAACCCTCGCGGAACCTACCCGTCCAACACCACAAACCACAATCACACGCAGCATATTGGGTAACACAAGCGACAATACAGCCGTGGCTTGACACCCTTCTAGAAACGGGTGATTGGCGCTAGCCAGGGGCTCTGGAACATTGTGTGGCGTCGCTGAACAATGTCTGGAGAGACACATTGACTTTGATGAGGCTCTTGAACAAGGCTATTTGGAGCACTTCTGCGGGCGCTAGATGTGATACCCCGGACTTGGCAAAGTTAATGACATACGTTCGTGTACAGATTGAGCATTAAACCCTCCTGGACAGTGGCTCTGGTCTGTTGGCACGTATTATAACAGAGATCAATACACGGCTGGGATAAGCAGCCAAAGCCAACCCCAACTACGGATTCGCAGAATTTCCCCAAGTACCGCATGGCCCATTACCCATAGCCCACATCCACGATTTACCCCACCCAGTATTATAACTCCCAAACATCGCCGGTGTCCCAGCCTGACACGTAGCCGGAGTATTAGACATCCAGAGAGTACAAGAAGCACCGAACCAAGTGTAGCTACTACCCATGCAGTCAGGCCGCTTCGCGCACTCAATGCAACAGGCCTCCATGTCGTATCCTTCTCCCATATCATCGGCCCAAGCTCCCCAGATATTGTACGACCGGATTCCCATCTGACGGTTGGCTTGGAATATGAAGTTGTTGCTCTGACAGGCTGCGTAAGATGTTCCACCGGGTAGGGGTAGCGTCACCTCCTCCACGGCTTTGACAAATGTTAGTGAGTGTCAAATTTGAAGAGACTGTAGACTTACAGCTCTCGACGATGATTGCTGTGGTCACATGGTTTGTGTACTTTGTCTCAGTGGTAGGCACTCTCTTGCTGACGATTTCGGTAATACGGTCAGGATATTCCATCGACATAATGGTCGAAGTGGAAGTAGACCATTGTGTCCTTGTAACAGCAAACAGTGTGAGCCTAAGCCCATCAACCGTCACCCTAACCACATTAGTCAAGGTCGAGCGGACCTTGGACGTGCAATCCACGCGCTGAGGATACTGCGGAGGGTTCATGGGTTGCGGGGAGTCAGGTACGCCAACAACAATCCTGTTTTCCTGCTGCTGAACTTTGGGTACTCTTGCCTTGAGCTTGGGGACAAATTTGGGGTCTGATTGGATGGGGACGAAGCCGGGAGACGTTGGTATAATGACGGGTGTCCATATGGTGTTGTAGGTTGTCGACGTCGAATAGGCCGTTTCGATGACTTCTAGAGGACTCGTGACCCACGCTGTATCTAAATTAATGGCTTTCAGTCTCTGTTTTGGTCGTGCAAGGTATTCACCAACCATAGACTGTCTCAGTCACAACATCGGTGTCAGGATCAGCAGTCGAAGTGGTTGTAACCTTCTTCACTGTAGTCAAGGTTTTGGTGACGCGAGCAATAGGAATAATGATAATGTTGACCTTGCGGATGACCCTCTTTGTGACGGTAATTTTCTCAACCTCCCTTAACGTCGTCCTTGGGACGTTAGCAACACTAACGGGACCAAGTTGGGTGGCGCAGACAACATCTTGAGGCGCTCCCAAGGCAAAGGCCTCGGTGCCCAGAGTGAGCAGGTAGGCGAGAGACCTCCAAGAAACCATGGTAGACCTACCCTATGATGTCAATGGAAATGCTCTAAAACGGACGACAAGACGCAAAGGGCGACTTGGCATTTATATACATACTTGAAGCCCAGGTTTCCAATTTCCTCCATTAGACCGCTCAACTGTCCGATTTCCCCGTATTTGACCACTCATCGTTGGACTGGTTTCCTTCGTAGTCGAGTCCCGATTTCCAGTATCCGCTCTTTCAAGGCTATCGAGAAACCTGTCATCGTAGTGGGCTTGACACGCGACAGAAAAAGGAAACCCAGACGGGGCAGTTTCCTCGAATTAGTTCATAACAAGAAGCTGTGGCTTAAGGCGTTTCTCGAAGAAGGATTGTGTCCGCTTAGGGCTGAGAGTCCATCAAAAGCGTGGCGTCGTTAAGCAAATCGTCTGTAGACTATCGAGTTCTAGGCCTTCGGATTGTGAAAGTGGACACTCATTGAAGTCCAACCATCGCGACACCATAAGCAAGGGCCAATGTAATCGGATGATTTCAGGTCTAAATTTATCAATCGACCTTTGAACGTGTTTTCATCGCATCCTCTAGTAGTGGGAAATCATTCTACGCAGAGACATGATCCGAGCACATAAATAACTTCAATAAGAAGATTTTATGCTTAATAAATAATAGAAGCCCCAAGCTAGCCCTATAAACTAACGACAAGCAAAACATTACTAACAAACTTAGCCATGCAAACCTTCGGATATTACCTGTTGGTCGTTGTTTACTTTGGCCCCGTATAAAGGGTGCGACTGATAAGTAATGAAACACAGACTATTTGCAACCATGGCTTAACGAGGCAAAGATCTATCCGCCTAACACCCGCTATTGCCAAGGGACTTCTGTCCAACATATATATTCAGCCCGCCACTCAGCAAGAGAGACAAGACGTTGTGCCTTTCTATGCGTATAATCAGGTCATGATTTCTTAGGGGCAGAAGATTAGATCTCGTTCTCGTTCCTCGCAGCAAGCAAGAAATGAGCTACCATCTAAATCGGTAAAACACTTCCTTGGAGACCTTTGGTCTTCTTTTTAATAGCAGCCAGCACTGATCGAGCTCTGGCATAGGCACTAAGAGTCCTTAATATTGCAGTGTTTTAAGGTGCTATAAGTTAAAGGGCGGGAAAATATTAATATAATAATAATATATTTTTTTTATAAAAAATATTTATATATGGTAGCCTTAATATACTTATATAATTTAAAAAATAGAAAAATTAATATATATATTTAAAAAATAATTTATTAAATAAATAAATAAATATTTTATAAAAAAAAATAAATTATAAAAAAAATATTTTATATAAATATTTTACCTTTTTAAAATTATTAGTCTTTTTAAGTAAGATTAGTAGGTACCCCGGGGGCTTATAACTCTCCGAGCTATCCCCCTGGATTCCGCTGTCCCCGCATCGTGCTCACGCGCGAACCATTCCCCTTCGGCCACTGGTAAAACTTAAGCCCGGGGTTCCTTCGGAATTGTGGCACCGACCGGCTGTCGTGCCGAATCTATGACAAACGCATTCTCTATTAAACAGCCATTCCGTCCTCTTTTCTTTTCCACCTCTGGACGGCGATTGGCATCCGGCACAATGGAGACGAGACGATGACAGGGGACGGGTCTTTACGCCTCGGAGACGTTTATTTCACGATGCAAAGTCCATGCATCTTGGGTGCTTTTTCTGACATTGTCTTCAATTGACGCCATCCGACCCTGCTAAAAGATGATTCCCGCCGATCGAAACCTTTCGAATGCCTCGGTCCACCCTCGGACCGGCTCTCTCTCCTCTGAGAATCCTACCTGCCGGAGTCGCTCCGCGCTCAGTTGCCGATCAAACGTCAACCACCATCCCACGCTGTCGAGCTGCTTGCTCCCCGCGCCGACGCCTGCCGAGATCGCATTAGGTTTTCCGTTTTCTGAGAAGAGGTGCTTGTGCGTCTCTATATACTCGCTGGGAGGCTGAAGGGTGATGTTTGCAGAGGGCGCGACGCCTACAAGGCCGAAGAAGGATGCGATTGAGGGCCAGAGCTCGGCAAAGGTGGTTGGCTTTGTGCGGTCGAGCATGTTGATGATTCTGGATCCGCAGGACTCTGGGTTGAGGGCTGCGTGGACGGCGATGCGACCGAGGATATGCGAGGATACAGGTGTGAAACGCGCGTGATAGGCTTCATTGTTCCCTGGAAATGGGACCTGAACCTCCACGGCTTCTCCAACGTTGCGCACACCATGGTTAAACGCGTACAAGGAGAGATACTGCGCCCAGTGCAGTGCCAGCGAAAAGTTGGATCCAATGGGACTGAAACCCACGACAGCGTCAGGACAGACCTCTGTCCATGTCCAGCCACGGCCCTTGGACGCCTCGGTCAGAATCTCACGGAACCAAGGGTAAGCGACAGTCTTTGCGTAGTCGGCGGGTAAATCGTCAGCCATAGACTCTTCGAGAGGAGGCGTAAAAATGCCATCCGGGATGTAGATGCCGTAGCCCTGCTCGAGTTAGCAGGAGGCGATGTGAGTGTGGTGAGGACTGACTCTTGTGCCGCCAGAGTAGATGAATGACTTGAGGTGAGGAGCTCGGACATTCAGCGCAGAAGCAAGGTTTCGCATCATGTCACAATTGAGCTGGCATTCTTTCTCAAAGTCGTCGTTGTACGGCGCAAAGACTACTTATCGTCAGTTGCGTTCTTGATCATCTCGTCCATGACGCACCAAAGTAAAAGACGTGCGTGGTCTTGTCGATGTCGGGGATCTTCTCTCCCAGCTGGCCCAAAACATCATCGCTCTGAAGATTCACACCCGAAACAAGTTGAAGATCAGGTCTAGTGTCTGATTCTTCCGGCCAGAACGTTCGAGACGCATCAACAGGCCGGTTGCTCACGCCTGTGACGCTGGCGAAAGTCGTTGACGTAGGGTAGCCAGACAAGAGCTGGTCTACGACAGCCCAGCCAACGAGGCCGGTCGCGCCAAAGACGAGGGCATGGTTTTGAGAATCTGACATGATGAAGATGATTGAGTTTATTGAGTTGTGGCATGAGGAGAAGTTGCCAGCGGTTGGTGGTTGTTTTAGAGGTTCAACTTGCGATGGTTCATGATGGCTCATCTACGCGGATTTCCTAAAACGGCCTCGCCGAAGCTCGCGCGTGGATCACTTCCAAAGATGATCTCGATCTCGCAGAGCTGCATGTCTTGCATGAACAGATCCAGCAGCGGGGCCAAGACATGCAATCCCTTCTGCGGACTTGATGACTTTAATCTGCTGCGACGGCTAATTGGGCATGCACGTTTGTTTCATCCTTCTGGTGCCGCTCATAAACATCAGCCATTGAACTTGGGACCGACGCCTGACATTTGAACACGGGATTTGCTTGAAGAGGTGATCCCTTGATCATGGATCTGCTCTCGATTGGTCTGGATAAACGTGGAATGTCTGGTGAAGCAAGTCTTCCCCTCACATGAAAGAGCAGTCCCATAGGTGTTCGATATGGCCTTAAAGAGGGTATGTCGGAACACGATCCTCCTAAGATTAGATGCTTCACTATGTCGTATTAAAACAGTCCTGGATGGGTGAAAGAATTGTTATCATGATACTGCCTGCAGTACATTGTCTCTAGGTTTCAACATCCGGCTCAAGATAGAACATTACAGCAAATGGATTATCCTTGGAGGAGTTGATGCGCCCCTTGGCGGCTACGGAGTTCCGCAATCTATCCCGTAATACCGCAACGGCCCAGTAGTTACTCAAGATATCTCTATCGGAGGCCCGACACCGCGTCGCTGGATCAAGAGCGCCGGCCTTACTTGACTACCGTCCTAAGTTGGGTTGCTCAACATACTCGCGTGAACTCGACTCGCTTCCGAGCGGCACGCATGCGTGCCGATTGCCATGATGAGAAATACAGTGGCGATATCACCTCAGTTCAACGGCAGTCAATCTCCTCCCGTGGTTATCGTGTCGTTGAACAGTACGACGCTGTGGTAGTTCATCTTACCTATACCTTATCTCTGTGATTGGAGTCTACGCCGTGACGATACACGACTGTGCACCGCTCACAGCCGGCCACGAAAACCCCCGACATTGCCTCATTTGTCGATGGTGATGTGCGTCGCTAGAAACGGCGGAGGTGCATCTGCGGCCCTCGAGATGTTGTGATGGGACGCGTAAGATGCTTATCTTGTTGACATCTGTCAATGTTGCACGAGAGAGGATGGCCTCATTGTGCTCAGGGTCCTTAAAGACTTCGGGATGGCCTCGGCCGTGGTGTGTAGTACAGGTTGTAGAGTAAGTGGTGTCGATTGTCTCGCTGGTGGCCTCAACCCAGATGGGACGCCCTTCGCTGCACGCAGCTCAATTGGGGATGATGAAGCTAAACATATTCTATGGCCTCAGAGGTAATTCGTCATTGGTTGGTATGTTCTTTGCGCCCACGAGCGACATTCAACGGTCTGAAGCGGAGCTGGTATCCAACGTCAAGTTCCAGCCCAACGTTCCGGGTCAAAGTGCCTGGTGTCCAGATCCGCCTGTTACATGAATCTGACACGATTGTTCCAGACCCTAATGCAGATGGTAGATCTAGATGAAACCGTCGTGTAATGGCCAAATTCTCACGAACGTGTCAAGTGTGGTGACAGGAGAAAAGAGTAAAGAGCTAGAGAGCGAATCACCCGGCAAAGAAAGTGAGAATAGTCTCAAAGCGTACTTATCTGATTGACCAATCAAAAGTTACCAGCATGACTGTCGTACAAAGTTTGAGCATGTCGTTCGAGTGAGATAGTGCCACGACTTGACCTGACCGTTCTCTTTGAGGCGACTCACATAAAGTCCGAAGCGATGTGACAGAGGCTTAGAGACACAAACACCAGACGACCCCTGGTGATCTCCAATCACGATGTTGCAAAACTTTAACAGGTTGGGCCCGGAGAGATGGTAGGCTTGGAGAATGTCACGGTGAGACAGTACCATTCAACCAACCTCTCGACCGGATCTATTGGATGGTGATGCTAAATTAGCTCTAGATTGGGTCGGTCGGGGAGTTTATTCGCACGGGGAGTTGTGGCTGTCAAGCGGTGTTCCCCCAATTCCCCGCCAGCGAAGCCTCATCCCAGTCTCTTCTTGGGGTAGCAAGCGGGAGACGCGGCACATCAAGTCCGTGGGTAGATGCGGTGTATCGTATGCATCGTCTGAGCGAGGATGCTTGTAGTGGATGGAACAAGGATGGGCAATGTGATGAACAAAGCCTCCAGGTAGTCTGGACCAACAAGAGAATTGGCGAATACGGAGTGTTTCAACACCATCAGAAATCAAGCACTGTCTTTCCCCCGCATTCGCGTCCGAGTCAAAACCACCCGACCGAAGCGCCGCAAAAGATGGAGGTCCCGGCGAACGAGATCTGGATGCGGGCGGTGAAACAGATGCCAACGGCGCGTGAGCGTGTTTAGCGGGACCCTCTTCCCCCTCCCTCCAAGAATGACGATTTGTTCGCCCTTTGATGCGAGACGAGGTTGGGGTCACATGCTCACATGAACGGGGAGTAAGATTGAAATATTGGATGGGATGGATGGATCGCATGGTCTTCTCTTGCAGGATGGCGTTTGAACCCTTGGATGACTCTTTTTTTTTTTGCCTCTCTTTGACGATGAATCTCTTGGAGTCTTCCAGTCTCTTTCAGCTTGCAAAAAAAAACAAGGTTGGTGTGTCACCGCTCTGCCGCCCTTTGCGCCGTGCCAACCATGACCTGTCACCTCTCCAGGTGCCGAGAAAGGCTCATCTCCACAGAAGCATCGCCTCGCTGTGATCCCGTGCCCGTGGACATGCCTCTGAGCAGGGCACAACGTGCCTCCAATTCTTGGCTGCCATGACTCCATCCAACGCCCGTCTAGACCTTGCATGTCTCGCCCGCTGGGCGCTCGTCATCCGCGCACGAGCAAAGCACCACATGGGCCCTTGAAACCCCTCTCCACTCCACCTGCACCTTGTCCGCTCAGACAGCTTGCTGAACCTTGCGCCCCCGGTGCCAAGACAGCCCCAAGGGTGAAGTGCGGAGCTGAGACCGACACACGGCTTCGCCGCCCGCCGTATCACAAGCTCCGGCGTAACGGGGAGCGGGGGGGCTTTGTTGAGCTTATCACAGAGTAATGCACGTCAAAAGCAAGAAAAACAAGACTTGGGAAACAAACGGCTCCACGTGAAATGGAGCGTGAGACGAAGAATCCAGACCCAGACCATGGATGGGACCACTCTTTCAATGGAGTCTAGGGGTCCCCTAGCAGATGACCCTCGCTAGCTAGCTGCCTGCCTTGTCCGCCAACCTTGATCGTCTCGGATTCTTCAACAAAAAGGTTAAAACCAAACGGGTGCCCGACTCATTCTCACCGACTCGCTTCGACTCGTCTCCATATCCTTATCTCTTTTTTCTTCTCTTTCTTGTCTTTGGATTATTAGTCCTTCTTTTACCCCGCGTCCCTCTCCTCCGTCCTCGTCTCGCCACAATCCGCTCACGTTCTCGCGCGTCGCATCCGACCTCGCCGTACCATTCGAATACCCTCCGAGACACAATAGATCCGTGAGCTTCGTGCTCTGCCGACTCGCAATCGCGGTCGCGTACCATAGCACTCGCCCGTCATGTCGGCTACAACGACATCGGCCGCCGCGGCTGTTACGAGCGCGCATCCTCAGGGCGGCATCATCGATGGACTCAACCCCATCCACTACAACCCCAAGGACCCAATTTCGCTCTTCATCATTCAGGCCATCATCATCATTGTGTTTTGTCGCCTGCTCCATTACCCCCTCTCCAAATTCGGCCAGCCTCGCGTCATCGCAGAGGTCATTGGCGGCATCGTCTTGGGTCCGTCCATCATGATGCGCATTCCCGGCTTCAAGGAGAACATCTTTCCTACCGAGTCAATGCCCGTCTTGACCAATGTCGCTACCGTCGGATTGTTGCTCTTCCTCTTCCTCGTCGGTCTCGAAGTCGATACCCGAATGTTTAAGACAAATTGGCGCGTCGCTCTTAGTGTGGGCCTCGCCAGTATGATTATCCCATTCGGTCTTGGTGTCGCTGTGGCCTGGGGCCTGTTCAAGGAGTATGGTGACGAGGGTCATAAGGAGGATATGGAGTTTGGCACTTTCGCCCTCTTTATCGGTACTGCCCTGGCTATCACTGCCTTTCCTGTCCTCTGTCGAATCCTGTCTGAGCTCCAGCTTCTTGGAACTTCAGTCGGTGTGACCGTATTGGCTGCCGGTATTGGCAATGACGTTACTGGCTGGGTTCTACTCGCCCTGAGTGTTGCCCTTGTCAACAACGCCAATGGTCTTACAGCACTCTACGTCTTTTTGACAGCCGTTGCATGGGTACTCTTCCTCGTGTTTGCAATCCGGCCTGCATTCCTTTGGGTCTTGCGTCGAACCGACAGCATCCAGAACGGCCCATCCCAAGGAATCACGGCTTTGACCCTGCTTTTGGTCTTGGCGTCTTCTTGGTTCACTGGTAAGTCTAGACTCTTGATTGGTTGACGGTGTACTTTTGCTAACCGGCAATCAGCTGCTATTGGTGTTCACGCCATTTTTGGTGCTTTCCTCATTGGTGTCATATGTCCCCACGATGGTGGTTTTGCCATTAAACTCACCGAAAAGATTGAGGATCTGGTGGGATCGCTTCTGCTCCCTCTCTACTTTGCCCTTTCGGGTCTCAACACCAACTTGGGTCTGCTTAACGATGGCAAGACTTGGGGATATGTTGTTGCTGTTATTCTTTGCGCCTTTTTCGGCAAGATCTTTGGTGGTTCTGTTGCTGCGCGCTGGTGCCATTGTCTTTGGCGGGAGAGTTTCACCATTGGTGTTCTCATGAGTTGTAAGGGTCTCGTCGAACTGATTGTCCTGGTAAGTGAGGCCCTTCAAATTGGCAACGTAATACTGACTTGATCAGAACATCGGACTTCAAGCAGGTATCCTCTCACCCCGAACATTCACCATGTTCGTGGTTATGGCACTGGTTAGGGATGCGCCCTTACGTACGGAAAGCTGCTAATCATTGCTAGGTAACTACTGTCACGACTACGCCTTTGACCAGATGGCTCTACCCTGTTTGGTACCGACAGAAGGTTGACAAGTGGCGCCGCGGCGAGATTGATTGGGATGGAACTCCCCTCTCTACCGAAGCCCAGGCTTCTGAGCACAAGATGGAGGAGGCTTTGGACAAGTCGCAGACCAACCGAGTTATCCTGCATCTTCGTCTTGATGCCCTGTCTGGTCTGTTCAACCTGGTTTCCCTGCTCGGAGGTTCTAGAAAGGCATCCAACATCGCCAATACTGAAGCCTCTGATGGCGAAGGTTCAGCTGCTGTGGCTGCGGACGACAAGCCTCGACACCCACCTCGTCGCCCTCTCGAGGTCCGCGGAATTCGTCTCATGGAGCTTACCGATCGTACATCGTCCGTCATGCAGTCTACCGAGGTTGCCGAGTTTACTTCTCGTGATGCCGTCTTCTCGGCTTTCCAGACTTTCTCTCGCCTCAACGGTGTCGCCGTCGCTGGCCAGGTTTCGATCATTCCCACGTCGGCTTACGCTGAGACTCTCGCTAAGTGCGCTGAGGAGGCCAAGTCCGACTTTATGCTCATTCCCTGGAGTACATACGGTGGTCTTGCCGAGGAGAACTATGGTGCTGCGCTGTCCGATAACGATAACCCGAACGATCGTTTCTTCAACAGGACCTATGTCGACTACGTCCAGAGCGCCCTTGAACGATCAACCTGTACTACTGGTGTCTACATTAGCCGAAGCCTCGATGACAACGCTCTTTCCAAGAGGCCCACCCTTACCCGTCGAGCCCTCACCGGACTTTCGGTTCACAGCGACCACGGTTCCCCTGCAGTCCAGAACCCTGTCGACCAGAACCAGCACATTTTCGTACCCTTCATCGGTGGCGAGGATGATCGTGCTGCTCTGCTCTTTGTTCTTCAGCTTGCTCACAACCCTCATGTGTCCATCACTGTTGTTCACCTTGGCTTTAACGAGGATGAGGTCGATACGCACAGTCCTCCCGACAGCCACCCCTCGAGCAGCAATGACATTGGCAAGGCTGTTGTCGGAATCCCTTCTGCCAGCGATATGGATCTTTTGAGCACCGCCAAGAAGAACGCCTCTGGTACCCTTGAGGGTCGCGTCACGTTCATCGAGGTCTCTGTCGACACTGTCCGCCAGATTCCCGACCGTGCCGTCGCTCAGGCCCAAGAGGTTGTTGGCAAGTCCAAACTCAGCGTGGGTGACCTCGTTGTCGTCGGTCGATCCCACCCATTCTTCGACAACCTCCTGGTCGACGATCTGGGCGTTGAGCGCGAGTTCCAGCGAACCGTGGGTGTCCTCGGCGACCGCTTCGCTCGTGCCGGCATCGACGCTGGCCTCTTGGTCATTCACGACAAGCAGCACAAGGCTTAATCTACTTCACGCTGCATGCATTTTATGCTACATTGGATATTGATATGAAGGCGTTTGGATACAACTCCTAGGCTTGTGGACTTGGGCACTTGCATAGAGTACACGGGTTTTGCATACAGGGAGAATGACGCGGATTGGATTGGATTGAGTTTAGCATAACTATACCAGATCTCGACTACCCCCAAGGTCATGAGCAATGAATGGATTTATTGTCTATCGATTTATTGATGCTATGGTGATTTGATGAATGATGATACTGTTGATGCTATGAGAAGGACAGCCTTGATCCTTCTCTTGTTGGCTGGGGTGGTAGCATATCTGCTTCAAGAACGAAAAGCAATCGTCTAGTACGCAAGCAGAGCAAGTCGTAGTGGAGACTGCGCACCCGGGATGCGTCACTGGGCACCAGCTCCGAATGTGATTGAGTTTGGATGGGGGAAGAACATCCGCGCGAACATGGAGAGGCTCTCGACGGGAAGAGGGTAGAAGCGCCGCAACGCCGAAGCACATCTTGTCGTAAATGAGGAATCTAT
The DNA here is from genome assembly GCA_003947045.1 of Fusarium ambrosium. NCBI lineage: Eukaryota > Fungi > Ascomycota > Sordariomycetes > Hypocreales > Nectriaceae > Fusarium > Fusarium ambrosium. The sequence goes on from NIZV01000240.1 coordinate 66,769, forward strand.
ATAAAAGAAGGCTTTCGAAGCTTCATTGATAGCGATGGTTAATTTGCCCATTGCCTTGTTCGTGGTCCGTTGCGGTTGAGGCCGAGTTTAGCTACATGTTTCACTCGAGGGCAAAAACAGAGGCCCTAGGATCGGCGTCTCAAGCAGTGTGTCCAATAACCAAGTTATTTGGTTTGCTTGGTTGTGATTGGTTGATTACGTAACAGTCAACCACAAGTAAGACCTCCTCCGACCAACCACAAGCAAGCCTTTTTGGCTTACTCGAGTTAACTTGAAGTTACTCGACAGAGTTACCGGATTGGGAAAGTGGCCAAGAAGGTCTAACCTTAATAGGGTAGGCTAGGAAGACAACGCACCCTGACTGGCCCAATCTTTAAATGAAATGGGTCAGGATCTTCTTTTCTTTCTCCTCAACCCTTTCCACGGAGCCGATGCTGCCAGTTTGGTCCAATAACTTGAATAACAACCCAAATATGTCTTCGCGCCCATTGCTTAAGCCTCATGGAAGGCTCGAAAAAACCACTCCTCCTAGGACCCCTTCTGAGTCGCTCGGTCCCGCCCAGTCGAGCACTCCCAGCTCTGCCTCGACTCAAACCAGCGTGCCTAACGATAAGCCCTCCCCTTCAAGGCTTTCTGACGAAAGAGGTGCGCCAGACGCCTCTCAGTGCCCTTTCCCTATCGACTGGGACAAAATTCGCTACAACAGGAAGCCGGTACCATCTATTCGATACCGCCAGCCCCACAAGCGCGCCATCAACTCCAAATCCCAGCCTTCAGCAATCTACAGGCACGGCGCACAGCTTACCACAGATGGGAACAATAAGTTCTGGCTCTGCAAGTATTGCCATAGTAGCGGCCATCACGATGCTGCGCTTTTTGCCAGCGAGAGCACAACCAGCATCAACTACCACCTTAAACAGCAGCACAGACTGGAAGAATTCGGTTACAAGGCCATAGGATCCGATCCTTTCAGCATAGCTAAGAGGACAACAAGCCTTACGCCATACCTCGGAAGCCGACGTGCGGTGTTCAACGACCTGAAATTCAAGGACGATTTTACTGACTGGGTGATTGACCTTGACCTCACATTTCGTCAGGCGA
>NIZV01000241.1:0-67364 GCA_003947045.1 Fusarium ambrosium
CAGTCTATGAGTCTTCGACTCCTGCGAGCTGCAGGTGGCCGTAAGGCTTAAAAAAGGCCACTGTGTTAGCATTGGGATATGATGCTATGATGTGTTAGAAATGTGTTCTTTATTATGGTTTAAGTCGGGATACCCGATGACGAAGATGGTTCTTTATTATAGTTAAAGTCGGGATAACCGATGATGAAGATCGTATAAGTACGTGCCTGCCAGAACTTCATTTGATATTGCGGTGAATTTATTTTAACAGACTATGACCCGCCTAAACTCTCTTCTACATCGAACTGCTAGTGCTACCATTCTCGTCATTAATGCCATTCCCTTTCCGCTGGCGTTCCTTTGTTGTCCTTTCAACTAGTTCATTCCATGAAACACCAAGCCAGGTTGATATTCCTATTACACCCTTCTCACTTCTGAGATCTCTCCTCTTAGAGTTCGCGTTGGGGTTGGCGCCCCCCATCAGCAGAAATTCCATGAAATACGCTGCCTGTGCGGTGTTGTGCTGGGCCGCACAATGCAAAGGCGTCATGTACTGACTACTCCGCCTCCTATCTACCGCGCAGCCGTGCTTTAAGAGATATCGCGCCAGGGTAATTGAACATGTGGTCCAAGCAACATTAACCAGTGCATCCCCCAAATACTTTGCGCCGATGCGTCCCAAAACGTCGTACTCTTTCCAGAATTTGAGGAGAAGCTGTTCTCTGCTCTCATCATCCTTAGTGGCCGCTATGGCAACCCTCGACGTGGAACCAGCCAATGCCACTTTCAGATTGTCAGGTAGGCCCATAGCAGAACCGAGCACTGGACTCCAAATCCCATAAATCTCGGGTGAATCCGATTTCATGAGAGCGGCGAAGATGTGGCCGTACCCGATCACTCCCCAGCGCTGTCGCGGATTATTAGTAAGTACAACCTCTGACATACTAACATTGCCACTTTCTATGACACAGGCGAAAGTATCTATCGAAGAATCGTCCAGAGTAAAAAGCAACCGAAATAAAGCAAGAGACCCCGCCGAGACTGCCGATATTGCGAGTTTATGTCGTACCATATAGTCCAGTTTCTCGAAGTAGGGCGAAAGCGCCTTCACGGCCTCGAAATTGTTGGCCGCAACTAGGTCGAACAGAAGCGGCTGAATCTCGTCTTTGTTGGACTCCCCAAACTCTGCAGGCTTCGGATCGGCCTGAAGGTGACTAGTTTGCAAGTGGTGATCTGCCATTCGCCTCGAGATGAAACCAATTTCCGCGTACTCACAACCAGGAACGTCACATTTCCATGGTTTGTCATGATTCTTTTCATGAGAGCGACGGTCAGAGTCAACGCGAAATCCACGACGGTGGAGCCGGCAGCGCAGAAACCCACATTTGAAGATGTTGACTCCGTAATGGTGGATGATGATATGCTGGTCTTGTGCTGTTTTGCAGAGACTGGTGTTGAACCGCTGGTGTAATTCGATCGACACTCGGGAGATGGTGAGCGGATCGAGGTGAATCCATCTTTCAGCTTGAAATCGTCATCAGCAAGGAAGGTCATCTAGAGACTCGTTGTACTCACAATTGTTAAGATGGTAGTCGGCTTTTAAGGAAGCACTCTGGAATAGGGAAACATTGCGGAGCATCTCTGCCAGGTGAGGTTGTGTAGGCTTCAAGGCTAGAATGGCCTCGTTCATGTTTAACTCCATGTCAACATTTTGATCAACCTGTTCGTAGTCCTCCGCCGACCGTGTGTCATAAAGTTGTTGCAGCTGGTCTACCAGGCTGTCTGGGATCGAGGTCGCCTTGGATAGAGCCAGACATTGCTTGATCAGCTTCCACCAGTAAGTAGACGCAAAGTTGTGAAGCCGATAAGCTCCCGAAAAGATGTTGTGTTCAATCTCTTCCTCGATGAATTCCAAGTCGTGATGCTCCTGGCAGAGGTAGCTGATGCAGCGAATAGCAAGCTCAAGGGTCATGTCCGACAGTGAGATGAAGCCTTCGATTTCGTCACTAAAAATGTATCTAGATAGAATAGAGTTTAGCTTGGTACCTCGACTATATGTGTGCAACCTACTCCTTCACGGTGAAGTGAACAAATTGCACGTAGTCATCAATTACTTCCACTATCGGGCCGCAGTCTTTGACCACATTGAGCTCGGAGTTGACTCTGGGTTCTTGATCAAATTGATCCGGATTGATTACCAAGGCTTGTTCCAGCTCGTGTCTAGTCATGGGAGAAGGTGCACAACCAACCCAACCCAGGATCAGGCGAGCTTTGTGACGGAAGGCCCTGTCTGTCGAAGTGTTGATTCGTTGAAAGATTCTTCCATAACTGTTGCAAAAGTTAGGCAAAAGGGAAAGGTTAGAAATTGAATACATCCTTACGCATCATATAAGGACTCTGGAAGATGCCTCAACTGATTGAGGATCTCGTCCACATTGTCCAAGTATTGAATCATGCCGAAGATTACCTTGACGTACAAGAACATGCCTGGTCAAGGACTATTAGTTCAAATCACTAGACAAGTGTAGGAGAGCATCTCAGCAACAACGCAGTTACACTGAGATAGCCAGAAGGCATCTGAAAACCTTTACCTTTTGCCTTGGACGCCAATGGTGCAGCCCAGCCCTCAATCTCGTGACGAACTTCTGGGATGAAGCGCCTTTGGTCGAACCAGTCCCTCATCCAGTGACTTACGAATCTCTGAATACTCCCAGCATTTCGTTGGTCCACCTTGATCTCTGTCACCTTGCCTCGCAAAGCGGTACTGATGTCATCCTCGGCGCGACTGCTAAGGAGAATTCGACAGTTCTGGCACGCATCTACGAGCTTGAAGAGTTCTCTCAAGAGCTTCGAGCGTTCAACCGGGTCGATTTCGTCAACGCCATCGATGACCACGTGGACAACGCCTGCAATCTCAAGTAGTGATCGGAGGAGATCGGCCGCCTCTTCAAGGCTGTTTCTCAAATGTTTGTGGCTAGATTGTCGCAGCTCTGTTTGGAGGGTGAGAGAGTCCGACGCGAGTTGAAAGATCAAGGAGTGGAAGATGGACAAAGCCGTTGTTCCACTATCCTTGTAGCTGGGGAAGGCGAAAAGTGTCAGGTGGTTGAGCTTTTGAGTGTGTCTGATTACACTACTCGCAAGCAGCGTTTTGCCTGCAGAAAGACGTTATTACTCCAACTACAAGAGATCTCTCAAGTTTTGATGGGCACCTACCGGCTCCTGGAATACCTTTGAGCCACAGAATCCGAGTTGACGGCTTGGATTGATCTTCCCAGTCTTTGAATGACTGGTCGCGGAAGAGCCACTTTCCAGTCCCCTCGCAGACAGCTTCATGATACCGATACAACTCGTCATCGTAAGTCTTGGGGGAAACGTGGGCACGGAGAGTGAAATATTCCTGCTTGATGGCAGCTTCCTCAGCCTTGGCGAAGTGCTCGAGTTCTCGCTGTCTAGCCTCGTCGGCAGCGCGAATCTCTTCGAGACGAACTTCGGTTCGCATCAGTTCGCGGTGCCGGGAAATGTGTTTGGTGACCACTTTTATCTGCTCTCGTCGACTCGGCCACAGCGCCTCGAAGACAATTTCGAGCCCTGGATCACCTTCTGTCAGTGTTTCAGGTAGCCAAAGCCATGAGAAACTTACGACGCAAGCTGAAGAACTTGATGGTGACGAGGTATAAGTCGAGTATGTCCCGGAAAAAGAGGACCAGTATCTCTTGCAAGCGAACACTATCGTTGAATATCCCCATGACTTCGCGGAATTCGGGTAAGAGAGACCCAACCTCCTCAAGAGTGTCTGAAATAGCAGTGAAAGATTTCGTCAAGGCATCCGCCCATTGCAAGAGGAGCTTTATCGGGCCCCAGATTAGCGCGAGGATGTCGGGCTTTGCCTGTACAAAGGTCTCCACCACGCTGCTGTAGTCTCTAAGTCTACTTAGGAATGGCTCGATCTTGGACAGGTGTCTAAGGCGTCCATTCTTGCTCTGCTCCTTCTGTATTTCATCGGTGGCATCGTAGACCTGGTCGATGCTGGTTGTCTGGAGAATCTTGTCATAGTGTTCGGGGTTCTTGAGGTCGTCTTTGAATTTCTGGATTGCGCTTTCGAAGGCATGCCGCACGGCATCAGATGGTGCGGTCATGATGCTGGTGAGGATGAATGAACAGGAACAGAGGTGCCATCAGTGTCGTGTTTTTGTGCCCGAGGCACAGCCTGATTTCAGCCCAGCCAACAAGTCAACCTTGACAATGCCTTGCAAGGGGCAACACGGCAGAGCATATTGGGCGGCCATGGTCGGCTATGATTGGGCGACTGCAGCAGGCCCGAAGGATGCCTACCTCTACGACCGGGCGAAAGTGCAAACAACGAGCGCAGCCACAAGTGAGACATCGGCAATACTACACCAATTAAAAGCCACGTTGGTCGAGAAGATGTCACATCTTCCCGATTTTATCCGCCTTGGCTACTGCCGGTGAGAAAAGCAACTCATTGGTCTTTGATATCTTACACAGCTGGAGCACATGGATCCCGTGATGCTTGGCCACAACAACACCTGCCATTTAAAGGGCAAAAATAATGACTTGATCATCTCTATGAGATGCAAAAACATACAACAGCGGGTATTCGCTGGTCGTCACCGACCCAACTACTAATCCGCCCCTTGCCAGCTTGTCGCACGGAGAGCAGACGGGATCCAGAATTCTCTAGCAGGTATGGTCGTCTGTGGGAGGTGCTTGCGGTATAGAAGCTCATAGGGACGGTGGAACAGGTGTCTGTCAAAGATATATAAACCTGGGACGAGTTTGAGAAGTTGATACATGGGCAATTCTTGAAAAGCCTTGCCCTCTGAGAAGCAAGTAGTTGAAACCTTTCTATGCTATGTAATCTTGTTTCAAACCCAATTCCTCCATGCCGACTGTCGGATTCTTCAGCGAAGCCTGGTTTTCATAAGATTGATAATCAAGACAAAATGGGGTTATTGAGACTCACAACAATCTCCCATCAGCTACTCTCCTTCAGCTGCTGTCGATACTCATCAAAGTCAAGAGCAGCCCAAACAAAGAAAACCTTGCCTCCTTCAAACCAATACATAGCATGCTCATGAAACGTCACAGGTTTTCCACTAGGCTCCGCATTCCCCCAGACTCCCACCGAAACACCAGTGAACTTGATGCGAACGGCAACCGTCCCCGATTCATTATCAACCAGCATGTCTTGTACCTCGAGCTTCAGCGACTCAATTGCCTCTTGGCTCACTCTAATTGGCTTCATGTAGTCTGACGTTGTCATCGTGCGGCCATTGTGGGTGACGATGGTTTGGACGAATTTCTCAAAGTCGGCTTCCATAGACCTGTTATTCATGCTGGCGATGTACTGGTGGTATTGTGCCCTGAGGTCCAGTGATGTTGGCGCTCGTTGTGCAAGTGCATCAGGCGTTCTTGGTGCGGTAGGTTGCCTTGCTCGACGAGCATCATTGTCTTGTATCGTTTTGAATGTTGAGAGACGGCCATCAACAAACCAGGCCATGATGACCTCCTGGTACTCAAACATCTCAGAAGTGGTGTTTCCATCTTGGGTGCTTTCGGTGTTGATCATTCTAGCGGCTATAGCTTGGGACTCATGGTCCACGATATAGCTATCTAGCTTTGACTTTCGCTTTCCCTCTTCAAGACGAGAGCGAAGGAAGGCGATGAACTCGTCGCGCTTTTGTGAGCCGTCAACGATATTGACAGTTGGCTGGACGTAGGCTTCAAGCTCATCCCACTTGCCAGTGTTCTGGCAGTCGAGTATAGCTTGGAATGAAGAGAGAATTTCTTGAGATGAGAGATTTGAGGCCATGGTGGTTGACGGGGTCCGGTACGTGAAGATGACGGCGTCAACTCAAGATGAGGCTCTAGGCAGATGGGCAGGAGTCTCAAGGCATGTTTCGGACCATTTAAATACATTAGGACCCTCCTAGATAGGCTATGCCACCCTACCTATTTTCAGATAAAATGCTGACTGCATATTATTGTTTTCGCCGCCTGCAACCAGACCTCTATGTCTCACATTGATCAGCCCTGTTAGTGGACGGCGCCCCGTTTCTACAGATGGAGTTTAGCACATCTCCTTGGCAATAACGCCTCGAAGCACAGTCATCATTATCTAATTATTACATCTGGTGTCTTCACTCGTGGCGTTTCTTGCCGTTTATCCGGCTGTTTCCACCAGATGCTCTACTTTACACGCCCATCTTAGCCGCCTTTTAGACATGGGCTCGGTCCTTACTATTAGATCCAACATTAATATTAACGAGCTCAATGTCACTCCTGTTGCTCTTCTTGTCGTCATCGCCATCAGTGCTAAACTCGGCCGACTCTGCAGCATGACGACTTGGTATCGCCCGGCTCCCACTCGTTGAAGGTCCAGCATAGGGCCCTTCGCCAAGCTCCTCAAATCCACTTTGGCCCGGCCTTCGTGTAACTGTCGATTTCGTCACCCTTCCAGACTCGTTGTAGTCGTACTGGTAAGAGGCTCCGAAGTTGCGGCGGAGATAGGGTCGGAGGGAGGGGAGACAGGCAATGATGAGGCCGACGTAAACATCCAAAGCACTCCATAGTTCTGTAAAAGTTAAGTTCTTTTGTTAGCCATTATTCCCGCGTCAGGGGGCATGTTCTTTAGATGCAACATACCAATTGTTGTGATGGCTCGAAAACTCCCAACATGACTCAAAAGAACCGTCAAAAATCGTGTCAAGGAAAAGGCAATGTCAATCAGTCCAAGAAGAAAGACGCAATAGACGCCGATCTTAGTTTTGGTCCGCATGTTTAAATTTTGCAGGATGAGAAAAGGGAGAGCAAAGACTGATGGCAAAGTGAGTTTCATCGAGCGTTAGAGACAACCAGTTGCGTGTGACTTACGAGCGAGACTTCCCGTGAAGTGCAAGGCCCAAGCTACCTCAAAAACGATCTTGAGAGCATCTTCGGGACATATTTTCTCGGGCTCCTTGATCGACCTTGGCGTCTTTGTCAGCCAGAGTCACCTGTAATAATCCAAGGCTATCCAAGGCCACGATGGTCAGAGAAAAGGGGGCGTACCAATTCCTTTCAATGGGGAAACAGAGAAACAGCTGCAGCGCGATTGACACGATGTATGCGATGACGCAATAAATAATTGTTGCCCACAATAGCATCCTTCTCTTTTTCATGAACGGCGGGAATAGTTGGAGGTAGACTGAAACGAGGGCGGCCTTGCAGAGGTAGAACGTGGTGAAGAATGGGATGACCGAAGCCCAGATCATCTACGGACAGATTAGCTTCGGGTCTCCAACGAGAAGTTGATGTCGCTCGCTAGTGCCCAAGACTGCAAGTTGATCTGCCTACCTTCATGACATGCTCAAACTCTTCTTCGGAGTCCGGATTGTAGTTCGTGAGAGTGTAATTAATATCGGCCTCCAGTGCCCCATGCTTTTTAAGAACAATGTCAAAGCTCGATGTCGTCACGGCCGAGAGCCAGGCCAGTATCATAATAAAATCGCTAGCCAGCAGTCTTCGCTTCTGAATGACGATGCGAAGGTAGATGCGCGCCGCGATGACCAGAGCCGCCAGTACGATGAGCGTGTAAATGGTGCCCTGTTAGGTGAACGTCAGTGCCCGTTCTAAACACGCAGATCATTCCGGAAAAGAGAAGTCTCCCCGGGCGATCCGGGGAGGCGTGGAGCACCTACCAGCACGGCAGCACCCGACGGCGCCGGAGCCATATTGGCCGAGTCAGATCAAGTGAACCAACAACGACAAAGACACCCCAGAAGAAAGAGGCTCTGCAGTTAGGGTGAGCGAAACCTTCTGCAAGAAGGGGACATGGCAGGTTACCGAATCTCTGGGAAAAGGCACGTTAAGAGCATGCTGATGAACACGGGTGAGCTCAAGGGTCCCCCCTGGGACATCAGGCAAGATAACATGGTTAGATATGCACGCCACTGGGAAGTAACCGAGCGCATTGCTACCAATGGGAGCTACCCTGGGCAGGGTTGTTCTAAGCTTATTCATCGTCGTTGCTAACGATATCGAGGTTGGCGCCACCGATGCGGCGACTCGTGCTGGAATGTTCGGAATCCTGCGGCGAGGTTAACCCTTAATGGGCGGAAATAATGTCTGTCGATAGGATGGCCCATGATGGAAAAGCGAATTTAAAGCCCTTTTTCATGCAGGGGAACGGTCCGGTTCACGCCATGGTCAAAGTGGCTGCATCCTACATGGAACTAATTCCCATCTACGGCATCAGGTGGGATTTGTTGGGTTTCTGTCAGCTTCTTCATTAAGGAGTGGCCAGATTATAGATTGTACATGACTCAGTTTCCACAGCAATCAGTCTTCAATTCCAACAGAGGCGGAGCACACGAAGGATTCATAAAAATAACGTCGCGGCTCAGCCGTTAGCTAATAACCGACCCAGGCATACATGACTGTCATCAGTGCTTGTGCACACAGACCCCTCTCTTCCTCAGCTTGGCTGCATTAGCCTTGCCCTCTTCCGAGAGAGACTTGGCGGCGAAACCTCCAATGGTGCGACGAGCAAGTTTTGTGCTGGTCTGGCCGTCATTGGGGAACTTGGCCTCGACTCCAAAGTCTTGTCCATCAGCCACATAAAGAACCTCACCACCGACCATGGTGAGCAGAACACGCTGTCGACCGAGCTCTTCCTCAGGAACCTCGAAGAAATTCTTCTCCAGGACGATAATATCTGCCAGCTTACCGGTCTCAAGTGAGCCGATCTGCTTATCGGCCCGGAGGAAGCGAGCACCGTTGATGGTGATTGAGTGGAGTGCGGACTTGCGAGAAATGCCCTCGCCTGCTGGGAAGACACCCACGAATGGTGGTCCTTGGCTGGCGGGCGAGTTGGGGTTTTCTGTGTCTCCTGATCGAGTGACGGCCACCTTGAGAGCAAGGAATTCATCGAGAGGATCAATCTGTGGTGGTCAGAATGTGAAAACATCAAAAATTGGACGAATACTCACTGGCCAGTCGCTTCCGTACACAAGAGGTCGTCCGCCCTTCTCAAACTGAGCCCAAGCTTGCAGATTGTCCAGACGATCATCTCCAATCGACTTGAACGTGTCCGGAATGTAGGAGGAGGCAAGTTGCGCCCACTGGTAGCTCACAATTGGATCAACACCGAGCTTGGCAAATCTTGGCCAATCCTTCTCATGAGAGAGTTCATCGTGAGCGAGACCCAGCTTGAAGCTCTTTTTAGGGTACTTCTTGCGGAACGCCTCAGCCGCATTGAGGCCGATTCTGACTGCAAGATCGCCGTCAACGTGCAATTGAGCGTCAATGCCTGCCAAAAACAACAATTCGAGGGTCTTGTTGAGGATCTCAGGTTTCCAATACGGGTCGTTGAGGGAATCCGGATCAGGCTCCCACTTGTCATCGGATCCATTGACGGGAAGCAGGTATGGCTCGATGAGCGCAGCAGTGTTGGCGGGATAAGTGATGACGCCGTCAATGAAGGCCTTGATAGCCTGCCACTTGGTGGTCGGCTTGGGTCCGATGGGAGTAGAGTCGTGATATGACTTGAACAGGGTCACAACCTCATCCACCAGGGCGGGCACATCGTCGAGAGTCTTTGGGGCCTCAATGCGCCAGTCAAAGTAGGCTCGCGATGTGAGGTTTCCTTCCTCCTTGAGGGTGCTGAATACGGTGTGATGACCCTCGGTTGCGGCGGCATCCTGGAAGGTAGTAATACCGGCCTCGCGCAGGAGCTTGAGGGCAGCACGACCAGCTTCCAGGTTTTCCTCATCAGTAGCGGGAGGTGGTCCAACAAGGAGGTTGTAGGCATCATCCTGAAGGACACCAGAGGGCTCGTTGCTACCAGGAAGACGAACAATCTTGCCATTAGAGGGGTCTTCAGTGTTCTCGTCGATCTTGGATAGCTCCAGCGCTCGCGAGTTGGCGATGACGGTGTGGTAATCGCTAGAGCGAACAATGATGGGGCGCTTGGTGTTGATCTTGTCCAACTGAGCCTTACCCACGGTGCCACTCTTATCAACGAGACCGGCGTAGTCCATGTTGACAACTTCAAGCCAGTCATCGTCGGTCTTGTCGGTCTCTCCATCGAGACATCCTTGAATATGCGTGATGACATCCTCGATGGGCAGAGTCTGGTAGCTAAGATCGCACTTAAGAAGGAAGAGACCGCCAGAAAGGAGATGCATATGCGAATCAACCAGTCCAGGCATAGCCATGCGACCCTCGAGATCTACAACTTTGGTCTTCTTTCCGATGTAGTTCTTGATCTTGTTTTCAGCTCCGACATAAGTGATCTTGCCGTCATAAACAGCTAGTGCTGATACAGGGGTATCACAAGAACCCATAGTGTAGATGCTTCCATTTCGAAAAACGAGGTCGGCGGGTTGTGAAGCGGTTGAAGCTCCCGCAACGGGGTTCACGACAGCCATTAAGGCGCCAACACAAAGAGAGACGAGACCACGGGCCATGGTAGAGGGTATACCAACGATAGGCAAGAAAAGGGATGCGGTCCTGGAGAAAGAGATGTCTGCTCATCGTGGGAGAAGCATCTATAAGTATCGATCATGAACTGGTCCTTGCTCTCGGCGGCGGGGTTCAATCACGGATGATCAACAAGCAACAACAACCTTGTCTCTACGAAGGCTCAAAAACCATTGGTAGACAAGAGGCCAGAACCTCGAGGTTTACAGACCACTTGCAGGAGTTCGTGCCTGGCGGCTATATCGCCCTGATTGGGAATAGCGTATCGCCTGGTTATGCTTCTTATGCGCCCCTGGCCACAGGCAGGGATCATCGGGCCCCCGGACTTTTTGACCGCTGGGGTCAAGGTTTCAGGAATTGCATCCTTTTACCCAGAGGGGGCTAGGAGGACCCTCAGTCTCATGATATAGCAGGTCTTCTATCATGACTGTCTCTTTTGGGATGCTTATGGCCATATGGTGATAAGACTTTTTGTGATAGATAATTCGGTCTCCGTTGAAAACCCGAGATGATGCTGTCAGGTCCGGCCCCGTCTTTCTGCTGACAGATGATAGGCTCATCTTCACAGTGCCCGGACCACGGTTCTCCGGATGCCCCGTAACATCCAGGGTAGAGCAACATCGATGGTCTAGAACGACAAGGTATTATTCAGCAAGTTATCATTTTCTTCAAGAGATACACCGACCGATGCTTTGAGTAACTAGTGAGGTCGAACATATCCGTGACAAATCAAGCAGTTTGTACAAGATATGTTGTGCACCCCCATGCCCCGGAAGATGACCCATCTCGCTACTCAAGCACAACCCACCCCCGGATACTCTCAGATAGAGTTTGATCTTTGTGTCGATACCCTCGCGATCCACCCATGAAGGTTTCCCCCCACTGTTGAGCGGACATCCCCCTCAATTGGACTATCATCGTCCGAGTCTAGATTATCAATCCACTCATGTTCGCGGATTGGTCTCTCCGCAACGGGGAACCCATCTTCACCGCGAAGCCATGTAAAGATGTTTCGGGTCACTGCTTCCGAGTTTTCATCCTCTGAATCGAGGTCTTCGTAGTCGAGATCGTCGTGGTTGTTGATAATATGATCGTTATCACTTGAAATTTGCCCGTTCTTGGGGCGGAGGGCAGCCGACTTGACACCGTCGTGATATTGCTGCTGTAGCTCTTTCCCATCCTTGCAAGACCATGTGAAGCACAAATATTCTAGACCATGATGCATTCCACAGAGTGCGTGCTCACGAACATCTAGATTCGTGTCTTCGATTACAGTGTAGCCGAATGGCGGAAATGGGAATAGGGGTGGCGTTGTGTAGTCGATGCCGTGTGATAGGTATAATAGCCGGCACTCGTCAGCACGAGAAATCTTCCCCCTGTTGACTGTATCTAATAACACTGGGGCCTGGATGAAAGATGCGAATGTCCCTGTCCATGCAGCTGAACTGAGATCGACAGGCCACCAAGCTCCTCGGGCCTCTCGAAGGCAGCGGTTATGGGCTCCGGTCAGGAAAGCTCCAAGCCATAAAAACCCAAGTTCTGGGTCGCGTTTCATCACAGCTCGCAAGAGCTGATGTGGATCTTGTAGCGCATCTAGAAACGCAAAGGACCCCTGTAGCCAAATTCCACAGATGTTGGTTTCCACGTCAGGTTCGAAGAAGATACTGTCCAGAAGTGCCTTTAGGCCTCTTGGATTGCAGCTCAGCGTTAGAAGTCGGTCCAATTGATGATTGGCCTCGATCGCAAGTAGGGATATCCTTGGCCCGTTGTCTTTCCGGTCTGATTTTCCTAAAAGCGTGGGAATGGCAAGTTCAATTTGCCTGTTGTCGTACTTGGCTAGTGGAATCGACAGGGCTGCTGCGAGGGCTGCTCGACTTTGGTCATGAATATTGTGAAGGTCGCAGTAATCAGACAAGTAACGAAGAGATGTAGTTGAAGAGACTAGGGTGTGTTTAGCGGCTGAGTTTGGCGTCGTTGGGCTGTCTGTAACGACGAAACGCTGTTCTGAAGCAAGTTTGACAGTCCAAGGAGAGTGCAGAACTCCCTTGGAACTGCAAATATTTGCATCCCAACCGTTTTCTTCCGTCAAGATGGATTTCCACCAATTTATGGCACTTTCCTCGACCTGGCCAAGATTGACCGAGACAACGGGCTTGTCTGTTTCCGACAGCCCTGAGCCGTTGGAGGTATCTTGATTGGTTTGGGAGATGCACGCTCCTGGGATGAGTTCAGCCCATCGAGCTGAGAGGACATAGGCCCAAGCCAGCATTAATATCGGGATATGATTGGTGTCTGTGCCGAAGATATCTGGTAGAACCGTCGTTGAACGTCGTGGATCCGATGTTAGCAAAACCCGGGTCTTTTCCTTCCAGGCCACTTCGAAAAGCACTTCATCCTGAAAAGAAGGAAGATGTTCATCGCCGACGGTCCACGTGGTTTTTCCTCTCGTAACAGCAGCATTACTAAAAGTGTCGACATGAAGATTTTCGGGGAAATAGGGGTGGTTTGGAAACGCAGCTTCCACGCGGGATAGGCAACTCATTGGCAGTGCTGAGTCTTGCGATGCCAACTCGCACAGCCTGGACCATGTCCTGTATCCTCGCTCAAACATGGCTCGAGTAGCCTGCTCTCCAGGACGAATCGCATCCTCCATGTTGCGCAATATGAGAGTAAAAATGGGCTACGGAGGCATCTTTGGAAGGGCGGGTTAGATGTGAGTGTTTGAGAGTAAACAAAGCAATGCACAAAGGTGGCAGGTTTACGATGCCTGCGGATATTTTTCGGGTAACAGAGCAATATCACACATCACCATGTCCGTCAAGTAGATGGAGCATTCTGATACCAAATGTAGTCAATTCTATAACCCGTTTAATTCAAGAGTGTATATGCCCTCAACATTCAATGCCGAGAAAATCGAATAACGCCCACATCGCCGTCCAAATCATGCAAGAACTGGCAACTCCTATGCTGATATCTCGTGTACATGCAAATCCCACTCTCCCTGATAGGCAAGCCAATCTCGCCGGTGCTTTTACAAGCAGAACAACTTTTGTACAATAGTCTATTTAGCCTTCACAGCCGCCAAAATATCAGAGATGCCCACTTCAGGGGACAACAGCAGGTTTGCTGGGTTCAGACCCGGGAGCGGGCTTTTTAACTCCTCCGTATCTGTGACCGTCACCACTGGGCATAACTGGATCATCTCCAATAGGTTCCGTGACCCAATATGGGGGAATTTGAGTCAGGTAGTCGTACCACCAATCACCCATCATGTGATAACCGTCGGGCATTGGATGGATACAGTCGTATAATTGATCCAACGGGAAATCGGTAAAGTCAACAGCAAGGATACGTCTGCCCTGTAGCCTGCGTTCCTTGACAATGCTGGGAATCATGCTAATGAATGCCTTGTGGTTGACTAATTTGTGAGGGTCACAGGTTGGCAAAATCATGGCCACGAGCATCACGGCGTCAGGACATGCCAGAAACATCTGGTCGATCAAGGCACCTAGACGATCTGCCATTCCCTGAGGGTCGTTGCCTTCTGTCGAGTAACGGGGTCTGTCTTCCAGGTCGTTTGTCCCTGCGTGGAGAAGGATGAGGTTAGGGCGATGTAGCAGAGAAGGATCGACGTGATCTGCCATGAATTGGATCGTTTTTCCTGGCCAGGCAGCCTAGTCTACGGTTAACCATATATCTCGGAAGGGACTTGTAGCGGTACTCACAAAGTTGCCGTTTTCCATTGTGCCGGCTGCTCTCGCGCCAGCAAAGACAACGGTGTTTTCTAGAAAGAGTGTCAGTGAATTCGCGAGGCAGCTTGTAAAAGTATTTGTCTTACGTGTAAGATGTTCCTTAAGCCGTCCTCGGTAGCCATTACCATCGCCACCATCTCCCGCCTCATGGCGTCCGTACGTAATGGAGTCACCCACAGGCAGGATTCGAAGTTTGACGCCATTCTGGATTAACTCGCCCGTCTTGGCTCCCTGGTGTGTCAGGTATGTCGTAGGCCCGGAATCAGCGCGGCATGAACCCATCTCGGTGACCAGCGGGAGCTCTCCGTAACCGTTGATCTTGTTGTTCTGACTCATCATGTCGAAGATGATACGATTAGCAATGACCTGATGGAGGAGAATCTGGGGGTGGAATGCTCGAGCATATCTAGAGGTTGTTTCAGCTGTTGCCACGCAAGAAATGAACAGAAATCTTACCCATCAGGTAGAACGTTGGGGATCCGCCATCCCTCATCTGATGATGTTGAAGCATCGTCCCCTGTCGGAATGTTGAAATCACTCAAGGCAGTGCCATTCGCGTTCTGGTCAAAAGTGAACTTGGCATCCGGGCCCATGGCAAGAGCAATATGAGCAAAGACATTCTGGGAACCAGAAAATGTCTTGTTTCCGGGGCGATCCTCGGATCGGTCAAAGGGGGTCTTGTCTGCTTGGTCCACGGTGTTGAGCTCGTAGAACATGAGGCCAAACCTACAGCAAGTCAGTATTTTTGGCAGAGGCCATTTGACCCGTGTAATAAAAACCTGGTGCTTTTCTTTGATGTCCTCTCATCAACTCCGTCTTCACAGTATCGTCCCCCAATTTCTCCCACTATCGAGTCATAATCAACGAACCGGACGCTTGATCCAGCTTTCTCCACAGCTGATGCCTATGGGGAAAATGTGTTAGAGATGATCCCAAGACGCACAGTCAGGCAAATCCTACCAGCTTCTCGTTGATTAGGTCCACAAGGTCATTAATCTTTCTTCGCAGGTGAACCGTGAGATGCTCCGTATTTCTCGCATAGTCGTGTGATTCCTTCGCATATTAGATATGAAAGTAGTTGGTTTCTTCGAAGTCACAACTCACCTCAGTCCATGTCGACCAGGACACCTTGTTGCACGACTCGGTCATGGTTGTCGAGAAAAACTTGGCGTATCTATCAAACATTTAGCTGCAAGTTGTGGAACAAGGAAATCACCCAATTATTACCCAGTATAATATATCGTACCACTAGCAATTCCGTTAGCAACTGAAACGAAATCAGGGTAGAGAGGAATGCATACTCGCGTGCCAGCTTGCGTTTAGCTTCAGTCAAAACCTTATCAAGGTTGTGACCAAAGTCGTCACTCTCGACGAGCTCCCGGGAAATCTCCAGTTGTTCATCACAGCTTCGCGTCAACTCCTCGACTTGGAACTCGGCCAGTTGTGGATAGTCCTTCAGGAGCCCAGGAATAGAATTCCCCAGTTTATCGAAAGCCTTTCCCGATGAGTCGAAAGAAGCCCACTGATAGATGCAGTGGTTCAAAATGTTGACAAATTCAGCATCATTCGCACCTAGGATTTGTTAGATTGAGTTTATCGGAAGGTCAGCTATCATGCTTACCAGCAGAGACCAGGATGACCTGTTGACCCTTGTCAATGTGAGGAAGCTGCCGTTTCGTGACATCTTCTAGAGTGGCCCCAGAACATGATTGGAACTGAAATCTCCTCTTAGACTTATCGCCAAGCCTGCCATCTTGGTTGACTAGACTAGGATAGGCATTATCATGCCGACCACAGCTCCAGTCTAAAGATCATGTCAGATACGTGCCCGGTTGAGAACAATGCATAAAACTCACCGCTCTGAGAGTCGGTTGCTTCACTTGCGTCTCCAAGTCTATTTCCAGCGCCAATACCAGCCGAATACGAATCTCCGATGGCAGCAAGTTTCGTGATGTATGAAAGGTCACTGGCGTCCCAAGAGTCAATGTCATCAAACTGATTTCCGCCTCTAGGTGCCAGCATTGACCCCAGGTTCGGAAACGACGGGAAAGATGTTGCCTGTTTGATGAGCGCGGTGATGGCCAGGCAATGCCATACTAGGCGACTCATCTTGAAAGGCCAAAACGAGAGACGTAGGCAAAGAGAAAAATGGGCGAAGTGAAGTGTGATGAATGCATTGGGGACCAACCAAGGCGTCGAGCTAGTGGCTTGGACGCTAAGCTGATGGTGGCGGCCTGAGGCATCCACCCCTGTGCAGCAAATGTCCGTCCATAGATGAGACAGGAGGTAAGCAGGCTCTAGAAGGATGGATATTGGGGTTGTTGGTACGCCACAGCGAAGGATCAACTAATTAAAACACCTGGGTAAAGCCACGGTAAGTCAATCAAGACCCCTATTTCCCGCGAAGCAATGCGCTGGCCTTTGCTGAATATTTCTCTAGCCTTGTTGAATCCCGCTCTATTGGATTAGCGCCAATACAGGACCCGGCAAGTTCAAATAATGTCAGAGAGATGTCACCTAGAGGCGCCCAGAGCCTTGGGAGACAGGGGGGATCGGCCGCGTTCCAGGGGCTGGGGGATGCCGTGACAGCCGTGGGCACTCCGCGCCAAGTCGCGATTGTGTATTTTTAACCTTTGATTATCGGCAATCTGCTGTTGGTCCATGAGCTTGCGCTTTGGTGGGGAATGACCTGAGTGAGACTAGCTCAGGGGTCTGTTTGCTCAGCTCAGAAGGCCTGGACTTTTTGGTGTCAGGCCTCTGGCGCGTCAAAGTGCGCGTCTGCTAGGACGAATCAGTACTGTGGCTTTTGATAGAGGCTTCAATGGTCGCTTCTAACTGGCCCCCTTGGCCCCTGCTAGATTGCCAAGTGGCACACCTTCAGGGGTTCTTGTTCGGGCTAATCCGTAAACAAAACCCAGGCAATAGCCGAGACGGCTGAGACCTGGAGATCCATCTGACAATCTGACAGTGACACCTTCAAGGATTAAACGTTTCTTTCGTGGTCGCGCTCTGGATGGAAGCCCGTGATTCCGGTACGAGACTCAACTCTTTCACAATCACAGCAATCGCATCATGTTTCAGTCTTGCTAATGCCCCATACAGACCTCTAGCTCAGGGCCTCCCCGCCTCTTCACCATGATCATCGCAGCCTCGCGAGCCTTGACCTTGCTGGTCTTCATCGTACTCTGCGCGTTGATCGACGATGTGCTAGGGGCCGGCAAAGGCTCAAAGAAGTCCTATGCGCTCCCAGAAACGGAGCCACAGGTTTCAGGCAACCTACAGGTCAAGGTCGATTGGCCTTTGGTGGCGAACAAATGGCCCAACCAGTCTCCGAGTGTATCCTCGCTCTCTCACCATTGGGTGACCACCAGCCACATCAAGTCGATTCACACAACGCTCTCCGACGGTCAACTGCTACAGCTGGCTATCGATGCCTATGGCGAAATGGTTGATGCCATCAAGGCTTACGGCGCCAGTCAGGATGTGAGGCCTTCTGCCATGACCGCCTTGGCCTTTGACGACGAAGTCATTTTGGCTTCCTCACAAAAGGGATACGGGTCCTATTCATACGATCTTGAGCGCACTCCAGTCTATTCAGCATTGAAACTCTGCCAGCTTGCCAAGGTAACATCGGAAACTGTGGGCAAGCTGGGTGGCAATCAAGCGATGTGCGGTCAAGTCACGGCTCTTCAACTATACCACCGCCAATATCCCAGCAGAAAAGATTTCAAAGGAAGAAATGCCAGGATAGTCACCGTATCTTCTCAAGAATCCACCGAGGGGAACAAGAACGGCAACAAGGTTGGACAAGTCAAGTGGGTCGACACTTGTCCTCAGCCGGCGACTCAAGGTGGTCCAATGGTACGTTTCCGGAAATATTTGAAGTTTAGCAATTCATCTAACACGGAATAGGCTGATTGGGGGTGTGATGAAGTACTGGGTCTTCAGCACGTTAGAAAGATTGCGAGCCCAGAGACAAGAGGCAGGAAGTATGTGGCTCAACCCTATGATATTAAGGGAGCTGTAAAAGGACAGATTCGGCTATGTCAGTAGAAAATAGAGTGTTTATATTGATATCGGTTATTTTGAACGGTTATTTTGAAAACAATGAATCTCAAAGTCTGCAATGGGAGGTAAACTCGTTGATGATTTCAAATACCAGTAGTCAGACAAGTCGACTCCGATCAAGGCAAATTCGAACACAAAACTTCAATCCAAAGAGATAAACAGATACATATTGAACCAAAAGGTAGTTTCAAAAGAACTCAACTGAGTACAAGAAGACATGAGGCCATTAGGAAGTGATATACCTTGAGCCCTGGTAGGTGCCTACCCTGAAGCCAAACACATCAAATCTAGACGAGTTTGAAACACACTGAACCCGGCCCTGAGTGGTTTATGATGGATGAGGCTTTATGAATGAGATTATATTATTAATGCGTGCAATTTCTACTCTTAGGTAGGCGTGTGTTGCTACAGTTTCAGAGTGGTTGACATTAAGTCAGAAAAAAGGTGCACGTGAGACATTACCAGCCAAGTGAACACATAGATAATGATGAATATAACTTTAATTCATAAATTAGCTTCCTACCAGTAACCGCAGCTAGCTCCGGCCTTGTCTTAGTCGATGAAGTCTCTCCAGCGTGAGGCCCGTCTTGACAGTTGGCACGAGTTTCGGGATAACAGCACAAAGCATGTCAAATCCCTGCAACTGCTCAAACGATGAAAACTTGAGAACAGTTGTTACCCTTGCGCCTTCATAGACTTCATGAGGATGACTCATAGCCAGTGCCCAAGTGTCGTCAAGGAGGATACTCTGCGTGACGAGTAGTGCACCTAGATCCTCCCATAGGATGCTTCCAAGTACTCTCACACTTCCTTTATAACTGGGAAGTCTTCGATCTTCGGGTTTGGTTTCGGGGTCAAAATCTGGGTCTACTGCCAGGACGAATTTTTCCCTCTCTCTGACAGGGTTGAGGTACGATTTGACGACATCTTCGTCGATGACCAAAAACGCCCCCTTGTGAGCACCACGAGCATCCTCTGAGTCGATGTGTTTGTGAAAGTGCCTAGGGTTAAATGTTAGATCACTACAAATTAGACACTTGGTGAGGGACAACTTACTTCTTGGCAGCCTCGATATCCCCGTCAGGAATCTCAAGATCTTGACCATCCAGCCAGTAAATCTTACAAGCAGCGCGGACATCGTCGATGCTCTTTACACCTCTCCCCCAATCAGAGATGTCTGACTCAAATTTGGCCTTGAAGTTGTTCCAGACCTCAGGAGTGTGGCTATGACACAACCGATATGCCACGAAGCCACATCTCAGATTTCCATACCCCAAGTACGTCTTTGCCAGATCCAACCAAGGTTCGAGCTCCAGTTCCTGTGGTACTCCACGTAGTTCTCTTCGGGATTGTGTCTGTGCGTCGATCTGACTATGGCATGTAATCATGAGTCTCGCCGGGTCATTGATCTCCAGTGAGATTGGGCTCAGTCCTAATCTCTCATAGGTCCCGTACTGTTCTTTCCGTGTAAGATAGCGTAAACGCCCACCATAGTCACATTTGCGCTTTAGAATGTTGACGGAAAAGGAAATGGGCTTTTCACGGAAGCCTCCCGGTGGTGTCGAGCCCAGTGGCCTCTGAAGCGGTATGTTGCTACCTTTGTATCCTTCCATTGGTAGGAATATTGTAAAGTCGGCGTGGGCGCCGTTATCGAGAAGGTCGTAAAGTTTGTTGGTCAGATCCCATTGCACCTCGTCATGGTCACGTTCATGTGTTGGTTGGTGAGAGGCTAGTTGGTCTAGCACTGGCTGCCGGAGACGTTGGATGTGCTCGATAACCCATTGATGGGCCATCTGACACATGGAGTCAAAGTGAGATTTGGTGTGTTGATACCAGAGGGCGGTTAATGATATCTCCTCAAAATCGTCCCCATCGGCCGCCAATCTTCGACAGGCGTTGATGGCTTCCTCGCAGTCGTGTAGGTCGTCCCAAATCCGATTGTAGATAGTTCGCATAGCCTTCCTCATCCAGCCTTCATTCAGGTATTGGAAGACATCGATGACGGCCACGATGTAACGACAAGCCATTGGAAAATTGCCCATATTGTCAAGGTCCAGGTCCTTCCATCGTCTCTCCGACAAGGGCGGGATGCCCTCCCATATTCTCTTCTTCATGGCATAAAGTTCAGTAGCGATAGATGGAAGTTTTTCGTCGTCCTCGGTGAGGTTGATCCGGCTAGAGATGGAAGTGACCGCAGCCTGCCCGAGATGATGATACTCGGCGGGCGCCCATTGAGAATATGGTTTGGTCATATTGGTAACCTCCTCCTTCGTAGCCAGTGGCAGAATTGTTTGGCGACCCTCGGGGAGACGGCCCCCGGAGACAAAGGAGAAGAAGGCGGCAACCGTTTGAGGCTCTATAGGGAGGTCTCCAACCCAAAGTCCAATCTCGTTAAGGGGATTTCGGTTATACCGAACTTTGTTGATGATAGGGCGCGTAATATTCCCACGCTTGAGACCTTCTTGCTTGAAATGCGGCGTCATGGGCGTCCCATCCCCGGTGAAGGCCATGTCTAGCTGTAGCCACAAGTCGGACACCGATTGGCCAGGTTGGTCAGGCATTGTGGGCGATTTTAGTTGAAGTGCGACGGGGGAAAGTGATTTCCGTGCATATAATCGGCTAATATATAGCGCAACCTCTATAATCAATAGATTTTGGAGTTGTCGTGAGTAGAGTTGTCGTTATGCCCGTAACGTTCAGGAGAGTGAAAAAAGACTCCCTTTTGTTAATTGCTCGGGTTTTAGTCGGTTCTTATCCTAGACCCCTGACCGACCCTCGCTTCACGTGGCGAATGAAATAGGAAATGCCCGAGCGTGAAGAGACAACCAACAGCTCGTATGACATGTGTTTCCATTCACGCTTAAATGGGAGACCCCACCGCTTTAACGTTAATTCTCATGAGCCCTGAGCAACCCTTGAACTGCATCTACTAGTACTTGGACTTGTTTGTCCGTAACTGCAGGTTTCTCAAATACAAATACCGAGCGAACGTTCCCAGGTGTCGTCCGAAATCCTGCATCTCAATACTTGTGCTATGCCATGCCTTTTTCAATAATTCAGGGACCTCCCTCCGTTGCCTCTTCACGGAAAGTGTGTTGGTGGAGAAGACTCGGCAGCTGGTTGTAATCTCGGCTCAGGGGTGTCCATGGACCATAACCAACCAACAGTTGGCGAAACCTTAATACTCCCGTTAACCGATGGCTTGGCTAACAAACAAAAGTGCACAACATTACTGTGCATTGATAGCCTACGGCATTGCCTCCGATTTGCGGAGCCTTTGCGATCGCTTAGCCTCGATATGAAAACACCATATCAAGACATCACCATCAAGACGGACTGGGCCACAATTCCCAAGTAGATGTAACAGAGCCTGCGATCTGCTAGGACTATCTTCTCAAAAGCCATGCTCGCCTCTGTCAGATGATCCGAACCCCATGAATGTGCTTGACCTATGTGGCCTGAGGAGTGATCCATATTACGATCTCACCCACGTGAACGCTAGCGTTTGCAGAATCCCTACGGCGTATTATCTTCTCTGCCCCGCCCTGCTTCCAATAATTATAATGGTATCGTAGCTTTCGATCCGCTCATCCATCCAATACTGAGATACTGCTCCATCCGGCAAGGAACGCGAGTAATTCGTGGTCTATTATAGAAGGAGCTTGTATGCACAGCGATGAGACCCAAAAAGTTGCCCGCATGCGACCGTTGTCGGTCCATGAAACTGGCTTGCGACCATGCACGACCCATCTGTACACGATGCAGGTACGGAGAGCGCATGACTATCAATGATCGAGGATCAAAATGATTTACCGAGTGCCTTGTTTTCGCTCATTTCATTTCAGCCTGTCCTCCGATCTCGCTACGTGACGAGGCCTAGCTAATTAGAATTTTCCCCCTTAAGACTATAGAACCAGAGATGGCTTTCCTTTTATATACCTAACAGCCTGCTATGACTTTTGATATGCTTCACGTTGTTGTTTCCCGCACAATTTGCCAGCTCACAATACAGGATAACACAGTTAGCTGTGTCCATCAACTCGCACGAGCAGCTCTCGCGAAGCGACATCTTCGAAAGACCCCAACAGAGGTCAAAACCAAGCCAACAAGTTCCCAAGCAAACAATATCGGCAATGCATAGTACAGCTGAGGGTTACATCCGCGTGACCAAATATCTACTAGAACTTGGTAAAAGTTGTGGGCTGGGAACATGTAGCCAATGCGATAAAAGCCCGAACTGAGTGGGAAAGGCAGCAAGACCGACGTGATATTGAAGATCAGCCACGATATCAGTGCCATTGGAACAAAGACGGGCGAGAGCCAAATTGTAAAAATGTCGAAAATGAGGAAGTTCATATGGGCAAAGAGCCACAAGGTCATCCAAGATAGAACAAATTGGTTTCCGTTGACATGCCAACCTGCCCTGAAAGCCCAAAGTGCTCCCGTGTTCAGGAGTGAACTCGTGAAGGTATAGGAAAGAGCAATCAAATTCCGAGTGGCAATGATGCGGTATGGATTGAGAAGGGCGTACACTTTGAGTTCGGCATGGCGTCCATTGAGAGTGCCTAGGTAAAAGAATTGTTCCATCAGAACAATGATGATGACGACAGTGTTGTAAATTGATCTTGAGCCCTGCAGCGTTGGTTGGATGTTGATGGACCGAAGTTTCCATGGATTTGCAAAGGCTGAGAGGGCAGCTGGACCGGTTATGGATGATATGTTGGCTGTTCCGTTCGCGGTGGTATATGCCACTCTTGCCGTATCGGAGAGCAGCTTAATGTTGGCTGATACCGTAGAGTCAACAGTGATTGGATAAAAAGCCTCGTTCCATATGTATCCTATGACATCCGAATTGTTGTATGTCTTGTCGCCCGTCAACGCTTCGTGCAGCCTCATCGACGCGCCTTTGACGACATAAAGAGCGCCCCAGTATTCAGTCCTACAGACAGCGCCCACCAGGTTGTTTATCGTTGGAAATTCCGATCCCGATCTTTCGATCAAAGAGGGAAACCCCTTTCCTTGGAGAGCGGCATATGCGATCCGCACAGCGCGACCAATGGCATCTCCGTCATAGTCAACAAAGGCGATTCGAACGTTGTGAATCTTGCTCGTCTGCTGGAAGAGGGACCCGAAGATGTAACAGAATAGGCTGAGGAAAAGGAGCTGGAAGTAGATGAAGTTGGCGCCAGCGAGTTTGAAGAAGAGCCCGGGGGGTTTGTCAGGGACATGTTGATCCCTGGCCTTAGGATGGAGAGATGGAATCAAGTGCATTGTAGAACGGGGACGGTTCCAGCACAAAGAAGCTACCCAGGTAACGAGATGATCAGCTTGATTGTATGTAGTAAACGGTACCTGGACCTGCTTTGAGTGAGTTATGTGGACGGAGCACTCGCTTGCTCACCCTGCCGGTAATTCCGCACATGAAGGATATTCTTGTGCGTAAGGTTTGCAAATTCAGTGATCAGTGAAGACTGAGGTCATGAATACGTATGACTAACAAACAGCCATTTTATGTAAATTTGCGGCCAGTCGACGACCTTGCCACAATCTAATCCCGAGCTGTCGGGGTGTTGGGTCGGGTCGGGTCATCAGAGAACCCGGGAACGGATGTGACACAAGGCGTGTGAGTATTCCGCAACGACTTTTGATAAGATAGACATATATGGTATGGCCTCCTTAGGGAGTGTAATGAACACTCAGGGTCTGTTTGTTTGTTGCGTCTAGAATCTCTAGTCGTTTGGTGAACAGCTATAGATCACTAGCTAGTTGTGATCATATCACAAGACTTGACATAACTTCCGGTGTGCTCTTTGGCTTGTAACGACAAAGTAAAGGAAATTTTCTATTTCATTCTGGGCTCTCGATCAGCAATACGATATCCATAGCCGCCATCATGGTATTTGGTGAGTCTTGCCAGCCAGGTCCTTTGAGTGGTTTAGTCTGGCTGGGAGTTGCATGAAGAAATCGGACCGTGATGTGATCATGTCCAAAAGGATACTCAATTTATAAGTTACTACATATCTTCATCCAGTGCTTGATATGACACTACTGATAAAAGGCCACTGTGTTAGCATTGGGATATGATGCTATGATGTATTGGAAATGTGTTTTTTTTTTTGTCATTGTTGAAGCCGGATAACCGACCTAGAAGATCGCTACTACTGATAAAAGAAAGGTTTCTTAAATACCCGAAGCTGAACAACGAGTTTTTGTACCAAGGCAAGCACAATCACCAGCCATGTTGGTCTGTCGAAGTAGAGGCCCCCCTGAGATTGGTCGCCCAGTAGTTGAGTCCCATTAAGCGCCGCCTCCAAGCCACAACAATCCGTGCCTCCAATCGCAGTTCCTCAGCTCACTCAATTAAAGCCTTGGCTGCAGATTTAACCTTACGGTGGGTTGTCAAGTAAAGCTGCCCTTGATTGGTTACTCAATAGAATAAGGCTCAGGAAGCGCGAGGGACATGAGCATGATCTGATAAAATTGTTCCAAGGCGGTAGACTCAGATAGAACCCTTCAGCACACATTCTGCTATGATTTACATTTATTATTTCTAAAGCAAGTAATCTATAATAATATGAAGAAATACACCCAAGCAACAAACATTGCGTGAAGTTTACCGTCTCATTGTGATGATATCTATGGCCTCTTCTTGTCACGCAAGCCTCAGGTATCCATGCAGACAGACCCTGCACTGATAAGCGCCGACGTTGATCAGCCGCAGATCCTAACGACGCGTCTTAAAGATACAGGGAGACCAGGCCGGCACCCTCGACATGATGGATTCTTTTCCCCTTTCCCACCCTCTTTCCTGGGCTGAACTGCCTTTGTACTCTCAAGTCTGCCTATCATGGCGGAAGCGCTGGGCTTGGTCTCCAGCTGCCTCACCATCATCGAGCTATCAGCCAAGATCGTCGGGTGGTGTGTCGAGTACTCATCCGCCGTCCGAAGTGCCTCGGCAGATATCCAACGTCTACAGAGGCAGGTTGAGGCACTGCAGATCATAGTCCAAGGCCACCGGGACCTTCTTGAGGGACACAATGGTGCCAAACTCTCCGTGTCAAACAACGTACGCCAGGCTGTTGATGCCTGTTGTGGACAACTTTTTCAGGTTCACGAAAAGCTGAAGCCGAAAAAAAGACATTCGGCTAGGAACCTGCTAGGAATTCGAGCCCTTGCATGGCCTTTCAGTGGTCCAGACGTGCTCAAACTGATCGGCGATATCCAATCATGGATGGATATTATGGATGCGGGTCTGCAAATTGATCAATGGTATATTGCGCCCCTGATGTTCTCATTCACACTGTAGAGGCACCCTGACGTCTTTTTAGTGCTATAATTCTCGACACAAATCAACAGATTACCCTCTCCAAGCTCCCCACTGCCACAGGCGCATCATACAACTCACACCAAAATGAACACGCTCCCAGATGCCACCCCAAAACCAGGCTGGACCTTCTCTCCCAAATACACCAATGGGCTCAAGATCCCCAGACAAAACCACTGTACTGGCTGAACGGTATGGCAGGGACCGGGAAATCGACCATTTCGCGGACTTTGGCTGAGGCTTTTGCTTCCAAGGGAACCCTCGGTGCCACCTTTTTCTTCAAGAGAGGCGAGCATGATCGCTCAGCTTCTACACTTCTATTCTCGACAATCGCATATCAACTTGCCTATGCGTACCCCGCTGCCCTACCTCATATCATCCAAGCCATTGAGGCCGAGCCATCCATATCTCAAAAGCCTCTCAAGGAACAGTTTCAAAAGCTTGTCTTGGGGCCCCTATCTCGGATCCAAACACAGTCATGGAACCTCATTCTTATCATCGATGCTTTAGATGAGTGTGACTCAGATCCGGATATCAGGATCATCATATCTGCCTTAACACAAGCCAACAATTTGAACTCGGCTAGACTCAAGGTTCTCGTCACCAGCAGACCAGAGCTACCCATTCGGCTCGGGTTTTCGGCTTACGAGGGTGTCTACGACACTTTGATCCTGCATGAAGTACCTCCACTTCACGTGGAGGCCGATCTCTTCATATATCTGATGCATGAAGTCAAGCTCATCCAGGATTCGTTCAACCGAACTGTCCCTACCCATCGTTACCTGTCACTGGATTGGCCCAACCCGCTACAGATTGCAATTCTTGCCCGAAGTGCCTCTCCGCTGTTCATCATTGCGGCCACCATGACGCGTATTATCGGAGATCGTGTTTTGGGTAGCCCAGACGACCAACTATCAAAGATCTTGCAAGATCTCACTGTCCGTAACGACATCGGTGGTAATATCAGCGCCACATACATGTCTGCACTGAGCCCCCTCATTGCTCACCGCTCCAGCCGAGACAAAGACCACATCCTCCAGCAATTTCGTGCCATCATCGGGCCCTTGATCCTTCTTCAGACGCCTCTCTCTATAGAATGTCTCGGACGCCTACTAGACATCCCCCACAAGCTCATCGACCAGACGCTTGACTCATTGCATTCTGTGCTAAGCATCCCTAACACACCCGACGGAGTTGTGCGGCTCTTTCACTTGTCCTTTCGCGACTTCCTGCTGAACGCTGAGGACCCGGGTAACGCTGATTTCCGAATCAATGAGGCTGACACTCACAAAGAACTGGCATTTCAGTGCCTCGATCTGCTGACGAAACGGACTCCCCTGAAGAAGAACATCTGCAATTTCCAGTGGCCTGGGACGTCCAGTTGCGGTATCAGCACTAAGTTTAAAATGCAGTGTCTACCGGCTGAGGTTCAGTATGCGTGCTTGTATTGGGTCCATCATCTAAAGAACAGCCAAGTTCAAATCCATGATAGCGATAGAGTACACGAGTTCCTCAAGATACATTTCCTACACTGGCTGGAGGCACTCGGTATTCTTGGCCGAGTTTCTGAAACAATTACTCAGATCTCCATGCTGAAAAGCCTGGCGCAGGTACGTCCAAACTGCAAGTGTACCAATCTTGAACAGTACTGATCCATACCAGTTTGAATCAGCACCGGAAGCGCTATCCTTTCTCGAAGATGCAAGGCGTTTCGTCTTGGCTTACAGACACATTGCCGCCCAGTCACCATTGCAGCTCTATTCGTCTGCGCTCATCTTCAGTCCAGTGAACAGTGTCATCCGCCAAACTTTTGCAAAGCACATGCCAGCATACATTACTCTCTTGCCAAAGGTGGATGACGATTGGTCTGCTGCTTTGATGGCGCTCGAAGGTCACCAAAACATGGTCTTTGATGCCGTCTTCTCTCCTGATTCACGGCTTCTGGCATCTGCCTCGGACGACGCAACGGCTCGGATCTGGGAAGCCGACACAGGGGAACATCTTCAAACGCTTGAAGGACATGACAGCAGCGTTTATTCGGTCGCTTTCTCTCACGATTCCAAGTTCCTGGCATCTGCTTCCAAAGATTGTACTGTCAGGCTTTGGTCAGTACAAACCGGCGATCAGCTCAAAACATTTACTGGCCATAATAACACGGTCCGCACCGTTGTCTTTTCTCCTGACTCAAGGACTCTGATTTCCGGGTCAGATGATACTTATGTTCGAGTCTGGTCGGTCGAAACCGCCACGGCCATTCACACCCTCGAAGGCCATCATTCGCCAGTCGAGGTGTGTGCTTGTTCGCCCAATGGAAGCCTCGTTGCCTCGGGGTCGATGGATGACTATGTTCGGGTTTGGTCAATCCGCAACGGTCAACATGTTCGAAGCCTGGGTAATCACAAGAGGGGAGCTACATCGGTGGCTTTTTCATCAGACTCAAGCCGGATTGCGTCGACATCTCGGAATGGAATAGTTCGGATCTGGTCAGTAGAAGCAGGCTGTTGTCTACAAATCTACGATGAGCAACAGGACCACATCTCGTCAGCTACTTGGTCGCTAGACCTCAAGATGATGGCCATGACGTCAAGCAGAGACATCCATTTTAGACAATTCTCACCAACCGAGCAAATGTGGAACATCAATGCCCACGCCGCTACCTCAGCAAATTTCTCACCCGACTCGAGGCTGATCGCGTCCGGTTCCTTCGACGGCTGCGTGAGGATTTGGTCTACAGCTCCACGTGCTTCCACGGGTGCTTCAGAAGATCAAATACTATCGGTGGACTTTGCTCTCAACTCGAGCTTGATAGCAGCGAGATCGTCCAAGGGGATCAGTCTTTGGTCCACTGACACGGGAGATCGCCTACCACTACTTGAAGAGCGCATCGAATGGGGGAAAATGACAGAATTCTCCCCTGATGCGACGCTCTTGGCTGCGGCATCAGCAGATGGCCTCGTCCGGATCTGGTCGACAGAGACAGGGAAATGTCTTTACACACTAGTCAGTGCCAGCACCCACCCTCGTTCTCTTGCTTTTTCAGCCGATTCAAACCGTCTGGTTATTATGCATAAGAATGGAATAATCGAGGGTTGGAAATGGGACAAGGGAACCTACGAGCGCATCTTCCTCCGGTGCTATGATCTGCCCAAATTTCGCAGCCTGGCCGTTGGACCCGGTATGGAATTCCTGGCCTTGACAGTTGAAAAGGGAATTCTCGTATGGGAAGTCGGTGATTATAACTATCTGCTACGAGCCAACGGCTTTGCTCGCTTCATTGCCTTCTCACAGGACTCAGAGCTGGTTGCATCGGTCCATGGAACTAGCGGATACATCAACGTTTGGTCCGTTCGAACACGTCAACGTTTGAAACAAATTCCATTACCCTGTGACATATACAACCTCTCATTCAGTCCTTGTAACACCACTCTTTACACCACCAGTGGCCCATTTTCATTGAACGAAACCACACGAGTCGCTCGTGGCTCGATTCCAACGAGCGAGTCGACGCAATCTGACGACGACACCCCAACCAATTCTTCATCTCGGAGTCTATCATTAGCGCCAACCGGACTAGCAGAGACTAACGGCAAGTTCAGTCTCAGTGAGGACAGGTCTTGGATTCAGTATTCGGGGCAGAACCTCTTGTGGCTTCCCTCCGAGTCTAGACCTCGTGACGGGTATTTTGGGGAGTTGTTTTGCGTCATTGGAGAATCCACTGTTGTCTTAGGGTGCTCTATCAAGGAGATCATGGTTATCGGGTTTTCAAATCCGGGGGCTATAATTTGGGGGGGGTGGGTAAACCCAGTTGAGTAGCAGGAGGGAGACATCAGCGGTGCCGACCACATCAACCCGCTCGAAATCTAAATACATCCTCATAGTAGGAGTTAGAGGAGTCAAAGGCAAACGATGCTTCTGGGAAGAGGCAGCTAAGAAGATAGTGAATCGCCAACTATGGGTGTCTTGTTGAAGAGGGAAACGACCTGGCTAGGTGCGTTAGGACCCTGAAAACTTGACCCTCGTAGCTTTAAAGAATACATCATACGCTAGCCGTAGTAATAGCAGGCGACTTATCAGAACTCCCAGCCACTGGGCTTGATGAACCATTGGACCGTTCCTGATCTTGGATGCCATCGTCTTTACCCTCTAGAGCAGCGCTCTTCCAAGCCACGTAAGACGTGAAAGGGACACTGGCAACAAAAACAGCAAACGAGACAGCCAAGTTCGTCATAAGTGACACATTCTCCTTGGATCCGATGCCATATGCACAAGCAAAACCCAGACTCTCGGCCGACCGAAGGATACCACTGGTGTATGCGAGAGTATCAACATCGTTGTTGTAAAGCCCTAGGATCCAGTATGTCCACACAACAGAGGCATTTCCCGCGATACTATTTGATGGTTAGTGTATCTGTGTTGGGCTCGGGTTATGTCAAACTCACCTAAAGAGACAATAACCAACAATAGCCTTGGCATAGTCTGGGGAGTAAATGTCGAGGATGGGAGCTGGTACTCGTGACTGCAGGTTTGCTTGCATATAAAAGTTGAAGATCCATTGCACCACGAATACCAACAGCATAGAGTACCATCCGAGGTTGCATAAGACTCGCTTAGTCTTGAATACTTTCTGAGAATCGAGCAAACGTCCCCATCCAATGGTGGATGCTATACCGCACATAGTCTGAACGAAGCCAGCCAGTGCGCGACCTCTGACAGTGAAGTAAACCGCGAGGTAGTTGCCTTGATATGTGTAGCTCCAGCGGACTGTAATGAAGATTGGCATGAGCCAGACAATGTGTCGAGATTTGAGGGCCTTCCACAGTCCAGCAAATCCCTCCTTCAAGGGGATACGGGATTGACCAGAGCTGAACGTGGGCTTGGTGCCATCCGTTCGGATGAGTTTGTGCGGGGGGGATATTGTCAAAGAAAGCGGCAGTCCAATACACGAAAGACCTATCATGGCAAGATAGGTATTCGTGGAGACGCTACCTTGTTGCGAGTCGTGAATGTTGAGGGCCAGCTGGATGGAGCTTCCGATGACAGTGCCAACAAGTCCAATAGCCATCCACAAGCTGATGTACAGACCTCGTCTGTTATCTTCCGGATACGCAACGGCGATGGCTGCCTCAGAAGTCCACAGGGCAGCAGCAGAGAAGCCGCAGGTCACGGCTCCGAAAAGGAGAAACCACTGTGTTCCGTAGACGCTGTTGCAGTATAGTGCGCCGAAGTAAGGGAGATATCCAAGGGTTCCGATGACAAGAATCCACTTCAAGCTGAACCTATTGCCGAGGACGGCAAAGATTGGGCTGAAGATGATCATGATGACATACGTGATGACATTGGCAGCGTTGACAAAATAAGGGGTTGCCAGGCCACCAGCGCCCATGCCTATGGATTCAATGGTCAGTGGAGGAGTCTGATGAGCCAAATGCTTGTCGACCTACTGGCTAGAGCCGTCCATATGCCCTGTTGGCTGAAGCTCACAATGCCCAAGATGACGGCCTGGTATAGTGTGCCTCGGTACCAACGCCTCAGCGTCTCAAGCCAGGAATGAGAGGTGTTGTCGGTGCCCATGATAAGTGGAGGGTGATTAACAATTACAGGCTTAGAAGGTGAAGAGAGAAGATGGTGAAAGAATGGTAGGCCAAGTTCTTCATAGGTGTATTTATCTCTTTTCTTCTCACCTGCAAATCATACCTAGCAGGCCGGTGGGACCACTAACTTGGGTAGTTTGTGGGATGCCACAGGGCCCAAACAAGCTGAGCCCACCTTGCCCGAGTCACCTATCTGCACTATTCCGCGACCTTGGGTTATCACGCAATCAGAGACTAAAATTCGGTGCTAAGCTGTGACTTTGGAAGCTTTAGGCCATAAAATCTGTTTGTCTAGGTGTGAGTAAGGGAAGCGAGACTTGGGAAGCGGGGGGTATTGCCTACGGATGGATCTCATATTTTTGGTGCCCAGGGGTTAGTCAAGCCCGGAAGACTTTGGCTGTAGGGATTCCCTGTCATCGTGGGATCTCGCAATCCGATGTATGTATTGCAAATTCTCGGCCGGAGGAGTCGTAGCACATAGCTCTCCGGGCGAACAGCAGCCGAAGGAGATCCTCGTGGGCAGCTTGTGGATACATGCACGATACAGGGCATTACGACTCAGAGTGTGACTCCCTTCGCCCTGGGGTTGATCTATCTAGGTCCCACGAGACTTCTTGAACGATAAATACCACAGGTCAAGAATCGCCACCGTCCGTGATAGTCGAGGCTGCATCACCACAAACCGTCGCGATGACTCCAGCACGAGTTCCTCCCCAGGAGCCAGCGCCTATTCTACCCACGACTACAGGAGACAAAGATTCCCGCAGTCCAGGTTTCGATGCTTCGAAGCATTTGCACTTCGAGCCGCCCTCTCGGGTCTGGTCTCTTCAGGATCTAGGCTACCCAGATAGCCAGGGCATCTCGCCAATTGGCGTGACTGAACCATTTCGTCTCTTCTCCGAGGAAGCCGTCGGCGAAATGAGAAGAGAATTGTTTACGAACAAGCAGATCTGGTCCTCACATCGGTTCTCTAGCAAGTATGCCGAATGCCAGCTTCGAGGATATGCCCGCGAGTAAGTCGATCATCACAGCGAGGACACCATTTCTCCTAGCTGACAGTATATACAAGGCATGCTCCGTTCATTTACAATGCTTGGAAAGATCCGGAAACACTGCGCATCATCTCCAATCTAGCAGGCATCGACGTGGTGCCTGTTATGGACTACGACATTGCCCACATCAACGTTTCCGGTCCAAGCATCCCACATCTATCGCCCCTGGAGCAAGATCAAAACAGAGAACTCGTTCAAGAGAAAGAGATAGAGAGGCCGAAGGTGGAGGACAAGAATGACGCGATTGTTAGCTGGCACAATGATAGCTATGCATTCGTGTGTGTCACCATGCTCTCGGACTGCACAGGCATGACTGGGGGTGAGACAGCCTTGAAGACGGCCGATGGGAGTGTTATCAAAGTGCGAGGACCTCAAAGAGTGAGTAAATCAGGCAGACGACACATCTTATGTACACTCACACATGTGCAGGGCTACGCGGTTGTTCTTCAAGGGCGGTACATCGACCACCAAGCTCTCCGAAC
The DNA here is from genome assembly GCA_003947045.1 of Fusarium ambrosium. Lineage (NCBI taxonomy): Eukaryota > Fungi > Ascomycota > Sordariomycetes > Hypocreales > Nectriaceae > Fusarium > Fusarium ambrosium. Next base: position 32,731 of record NIZV01000241.1, read on the forward strand.
TCTAGGAGGCTCGGAGCGAGTCAGCATGGTTACTGCGTTTCGGGCGAGATCCTGGGCAATCCGAGATGATACTGTCCTGAAGCTGGTGCGACCCATCTCCAACATTGATGAGCTGTACTCTGAGTACGCGCAATATCGGTTTGACATACTGGAGAACCGTTTCAGAGCTCGACGGGAAGGGTTGGATAGAGACATTGAGCGCAAAGGCACCTTTGATGTCTCGGATACCAGGGCTTTTATCAGGGCACAAGTGGAATTTCTGGAGCAGATGGAAAAGGAGATTCTGGAGCAGGAGGACTGGAAGAAGATATACGATGGGTCTTGATAGCTTTCACATATTTTAGAATACTACACGATCGCATCTTTGAAACTCAAAGAAGCGTGAATCTTGACAATGCGTGCTTGTCGACGTGATGTGGCACTCGTTCACGAGCTTCTTTTTCCTGGGGGACGGTTTGACCCTGAAAATCCATGCCATGCCAGTGCTAGCACATTAGCTCCGGTTTGAAAATTTTGCTTCCCACCAGACGCAAAGCCTTGACTTGGACGACACTACAATCGGATCCTTTCGGGGGAGGATTGGACGAATCACAGAACTGAGAAATGCCGTCATCCTACCCCCGTTCGTGAGCCCTCATCCTTTTTTCCCTTTTTCAATCTTCTCCACTTGAGATGGGCTGCTTGCTAGCTCTGGGCCATACCCGTAAGCATCCAAGCGGGTGAATGAGATGGTCGCTAGTTCGGACCAACCCACCCACCTGAGATGGACAGTCCATTCGTAGGCTTGGCGCTGTTCATCCCTGTCGTCTCGGAGAAAGCAGCGTGGTTTTCAGCCATGGTCGAAAAATTCCTGGTATGGCTAATCTCCCAACTCGCGATGTGGATGATTCTGGACTTGAACGTCTCGGCCTAACTCGATGGTCAACGAGGGGACGGAAAAGTAGGTAATTCGCCCCTGAAACCGAATGCGAGAGCAAAATTTCCGATATCGGGATTCATTCACAAATCCCGTCTTCATGTTCGTATTCCCTTCCTGGCCCGTTCCTGGTGACATGAAGAACCAGCCATCGACCCATGGAAGCTGAATAGGTTAGATATCTTGGATTGAGCCCTTTTCACTATATTGGTCTGAGCTCGGAAGATTGAACCAGGGCCCTAAGCGGCATTAAGATGGACAGAGAAGAAACAAGCAGTGTGAGACATGCATACTAGTTAGGTGGTTAGTTACGAGGGACCAAGGGAACACCCATTGTGCAAAACATCCTTAAATTCCTTAGTAATATCTCTCCTACTTTGTGCACCCTTTTACATGATTTCTCTTTATAAGTTACAAACACGAAATACCATTCTACTTGTATCAACAAAGGCGCCATCGTATGTACTAATTCAAGACTCTCTGCCATCAGTCAAGGACCTGTAGTCAAGAGTGGAACATGTTCGTAGCCGCACGGGCCACTGTTGCAAAACAACATCAGTGGCCCGTGCACCCGACACCCATCTTATACTAATGGGTTATGACTTGAACATCAAAAGATACGACATGTTAGAAATAATGGATGAGCTAGCATGATACTATTATGAATGAGTGTAGCCTTTCACGATTATTTGTTCTCTGTAACTACCTAATTAGGTACTTGACATGCCTCGCATTCACAACGAAGTCCTTGATTGCGCAAAAACGCCTTGCCAAAGTTGATAGTAATCTGTTCCCCATGTCTTATATCTCTTACAGCCTCGACGGCCATAATCCATCTTCCAGACGCTCGGCGAGGTATCATTCTCGCAGAGGAGCGGCAGGAATGGTTCAAGTTCCGGAATGTACTGGCCACCCCTCCCACATCAATCTGACAAACAATGGGATCACCGCGAATGTCACAACGTCGCATCTCGACAATCCAGAGCGAGTTGTGCGGGTGTGTGTTAGCTGGAACCAGCCGACCTGTTAGTTGTCCGAGAACGTCGCCTTTGCGGCAGGCTAGGTCGCCTTCATGTAGGGCGATGGCTTGGAGACCTATGCCTTGCTTTCCAAACGACTTGACCTGGGGTCTGCAGGCTGCACCAACTCTTGTCTGGCGACAAGAGCAGTTTCCATCGCTGTCGCAAAAATCGCATTGCTTATGAGAAGACGGAATAAGAAGCGGGTGAATGGGCCAAGACCAGTCTTCTGGCCAGCCTGGGGGTTGGAGGGCATCGACAAAGTCCTTCTTATCAAAGAGGCACTCCTCGCAGCTGGCTTGTGGCTGTACAAGAGAAAGAACATCAGTCTCGGGTAGATGTCCATGCCAGTTGTACAACTCGGGCTGATTCTTCTCCCATATGAACTCGGCGTCTTCCCTGCTACCCATTACCATGTCCTGGAACGCGGCGGCTGCCTCTGTAAGGCGGGCCACGAAAGGATTGCTAATCATGTGTAGGAACGTGTCTAACTCGCCCCCTTTCATGTTGAGAAAGTCCTTTGCTGAGACACCATACGGTTGTTCCGCCTTGAGCGGTATCAAGCTCAAAAGTCCAACATACTGACCACAGATGGAGCGCCACGAACGCCCTTGTCTAAGGTACTGAAAGAATCTGGGCCGTTCTGCGTCTCCCCAGCCAAACTTGTTCATGGCTTGCTTGATCTGTTCCCCATCGGCTCGCAGTCGCCCAGCTTTAGTCCCATCAACAGCCTCAGCAATGTGAAATTGAACGAGTCGTGTAATGAAAGTGCTGACGGCTGTCCGCCCCGTCAAGACTCGAAGCGTCCTTGTCAACTCCAACGCTCGTTCAAGACCAGAAGTGTGGATTCGTAAAAGGCCCATTTCGGTCTCGCGGGATCGTCGCGTGTGAATAAGGGAGCAGAATTGCCGGATGGCTGGACCGCCTTGGACGGCAGCTACTCGACGGAGCATGATGGCTGTCGGGGGATCGGCGATCGAGAAGGTGGGGATTCGAGACAGTTTATCGCGGTTTTTTATCTTGTAGATGAGCTTCCTCAGGTCCATTGGCATGTAGTTCGAAGACGCTGGGTTGCGAGAGACATGTCCATCTTCGGACACTTGGTCGTCATCTTGGCAGTGTCGTTTGTTGACGCCAGATTCATATTCAATATTCCCATCGCTTATTCCCGCCGATGATGGCAACCGTTTTCTTTGTCCCAAAGCACTAATAAGCGCAGGTGCGGTATTAATGCTTGCGGTATGTGCGAGATTTGTCTGTTGTGATGACGGCACCTCGACAATTCTCCTTGTTTGTACTGGGGCGTCGATTTCTTTCGACAATGGGGATGATACGTTGCTAAGGGAGCTGGGAGGGGTCGGCGATAGGTCATGTAAATGGTCGGAACTGCTAGCTCTTGAAGCCACGATACCGCTGGTCATGGACGAAAGATCCGAGGTCAAGCGTAGCGTGTCGTGCGCGACAGCCGTCAAGTCGTGGAGAGTGATGGTCAACTCATTCCGTATTGAACCATTTGGTGTTTCGAGCGTCGGCCGTAAGGAAGCGAGCGATTTGGCAAGACATTGCGCTTTGTCGAGGAGCTCGTCAACGCGCTCGAGATCTAGAAACATTGTCATGGTGATGGTTGGAGAAGTTAAGGGCAAAGAAAGGATCCATTGCTTCTGTCACGACGTGACTGATAAGATAGTGAGCCGCTATGCCTCTCTCATTCAAGAGGGTAATGACGTGATTAGGTTAGTCATCCTTGGCAACGAAGTGATGGACAAAATACCCTATAGCCTGATGAACAAGATTCTTAAAACAGAGGAGTAAGATAAGAGTTTTCACTTAAAATAGTATACAAATAAAGATCTATTAAGACTTTCTTTCTTATATTTTCTTCCTCGTTGTAAAACCCCATTAATGTCCTGATACGCAATGGTTTATCAGACATCCGTAACCCACGCGTAAGGTAAATAGAACACTACGCGTATACTACATCAGTATAGGACCTTTTCGTTCTCTTATTGCTCGCTGTCGCTTGCTCGTCTGTCGCCCGTTTAGGGGACGAGTCTAAGAATCAGGAAGCCAGATCGCACACCCGTAAACATCAACCAGCTGATTGGTACCTCATGTCGAACAAGGGCCAAACAGAGCCACGTTCTTGAACATGTGTTTTCCCTTTGAGTAATTATAATGGACTCTATCAACTCACTCATATCCACAATCTGACGCAAAGTTCGTATCTTGATCTCAAAGATCCACTGTCGTCCCGACTCTTCCCGAGTTCCCGTTAAGCCCCGTTATACGCTGGACCCTCATTCACCTTTAAGTCATCAGAATGGGAGCCTATAGCCGAGGATGTCCTCTCGGCAACGTCTTGGGGCTACATCCACGGCAACTGCGGCGCTGGGTCAACATATCGAAACAATCTCGCCTCCTTCTCACGCTGGTCAATTGTGCCTAGACGCTTGGTGCCTAGTCGAAAGGATGATGCTGGCAACGAGAGGTTTTCGGACACGACGACGACGGTTCTTGGCCAAACTCTGCCTTTCCCAGTTGCGATTGCGCCGATTGGTGTGCAAAAGATCTTCAATCCTGAAGGAGAGGCTGTTACTGCTTGAGCCACTGCCTCCCTTGGCATCTTATACATCCTCAGTACGGCGTCAAGTACAAGCATCGAGGGCGTGGCAGCTGCAAACGGCGCAGGTGCTCCTCGATGGTACCAACTTTACTGGCCAAGTCGTGAGCCCGATGACATCACAATCTCGCTCTTGAAGCGGGCTAAGACTACTGGCTACACTGCATTGTTTGTTACTCTCGACACCTACGTGCTTGGATGGCGTCCCAGTGACCTGGACATTGGGTACAACCCATTTATCCACCCAGATCATATCGGGGTCGAAATCGGGTTGACAGGTCCCGTATTCCAAAAGCAGTTCAAAGAAAAGCATGGTTACGACATTTCTAGTGGCCCCAGTGGTGTGTACCAGTCATCCCAAGGCGGAACAACCGGAGCCAGCCTTGGGCCAGCGGCGCGTGAGTGGGCCAAGCTTGTATTCCCCGGACACTCCCACTCTTGGGAAGAAGTCGAATTCCTAAAGAAGCACTGGGACGGACCTATTGTTTTCAAGGGAATGTAAAGTGTGCAAGATGCCAAGAAGTGCGTTGAAGTGGCATCCAGGGAATTGTTGTGAGCAACCATGGTGGAAGACAACAGGACGGTGGGGCCAGTAGCTTGGGAATGCTGCCAGAGATTGTTGATGCTGTTGGAGATAAGATCGATGTCATTTTTGATAGTGGTATCAGATGTGGTGCCGATATCATCAAAGCAATTGCTCTGGGCGCCAAGTGTGTCATTATCGGTCGACCATATGCGTATGGGTTGGCACTTGGGGGAGAAGAGGGAGTTAGGCATGTGCTTCGAGCCATGTGTGGTGATTTGACGATGAATATGCATCTTTCAGGTCTCCGTGACATACATGAAGTCACCAGGGATATCTTGGTCAAAGAGTCGGATCTAGTCCAAGAGTTGAATGGTTCAAGGTTGATTCAATCTATTCGTGATGAGGCGATACAGTCCGAGCCTCTTCCTCTGTTTCCATTTCCAATTACAAATCCAATATCAAGTTCGCTATGCTCTATACTTTTCATCCATCATTCCTCCTCACCAAGATCTCTTCGCCACACCTTGACGGGCATCTCTCCCAAAATGTGGTTCATAGTCTCCTCCCGCTTAAGCTCAAAGCCTGCCGGCAGAGCAAACTCGTACCTGTGAACAATAGAAGCAAGACAAACAGCCTGCTCAAGGTAGGAGATGTTGCGACCGATGCAACCTCTGGCACCAGCTGAGAAGGTGATGAAGCAAGACTGGAGCTCCTTGCCCTTTTCGCCAAGGAATCGCTCTGGGAGGTACTTTTCGGCTTCTGGGTAGACGCTCTCGTCGCGGTGTGCTACGAGAGCTGAGATACCAACAGTGGTGTTACCTGGGATGTACTGACCCATGATGGTTGTACCTTCAGGGGGAGTCTTGCGACCAAGACTCTGAGGGGTAGGAGGCCAAAGTCGAAGGGACTCATCCAGACAAGCTCGAAGGTAAGGGAGATGCTTCACCTTGTCGTAAGGGGCAACCATCTCATCGGGCTCCAAGACCGAGTCAAGCTCATTTCGCAGGATTTCCATCTTGTCGGGGTTGAGTAGCAACTGGTAGAGGACGTTGGCAAGGGCGATGGCAGTAGTGACACTTCCAGCGTTCATCATGATGTTGATTTCAGCAACAACCTCGCCCCATTCAAGGTTGTGAGGGTTACCGCTCTTGTCCTCCATGAGGGCTTGGAAGAAGTCATCAAGCTTCTCTCCAGCGTTGTACCGTTGCAGTCGGAGGTTTGCACGACGGAGGACAATAGCATCCCAGCCTCGGCTCGATTCGGACATGCGTCTATAGTAAGGAATGATGTTGGAAATCTTGTCGAGCAGCTTGTAGTTATCGTAGCTCCAGAGAAGGAGAGATTGCTTTCGGGCAGTGGGATAGAGGCATTCTCGGAGGTTGGCCTCGAAAACTGTACCGTTCTTCTCCTGCGCCTCGACTCGATCGTGACCTCGGTCGAGGAGGCCGAGTTTCTCGGAGAGACCAATGTCGGCAATAGCATCGAGGGAAAAGAAGTTGGACCAAGCGCGGAAGTCGACATTGACGTCCTGGGGGTTGGGGTACTTGACACCCTTGGACAGAGGAGCCGTGCAGCACTTTTCAAAGTGATTCATCATTCTCTGCACCTTGTCGGCGACCTTGTATTCCCATTCCTCGAGGTTCTTAAGGGCGTAAGCGGACGAGAGAACCTTTCTCTTTCGTGCGTGGTCGGGCTTGTCAACGACATCGGCCAAGTGGAAATGAGTTCCGGCCGTGAGCACGTAAGATTCGTCCTTGGTGCAGGGGGTGCCGTGGCCGTAGATGCCCTTGATTGCCTTGACGCTGCCAAAGGACAAAGTGTTTGGGCCAGTTCGAAGGATTGGCTCCGTCTTGTGTAGCTTGGCCATCGCGGAAGATCGGGCGCCTCCGTGAGCGAGGATCATGAAGGGGAGGTTGGACATGCCGGAGAAGGCGGACATGTTCGGGAATCGCCGAAGACCTTGGCATGGTAAGTATTGAGGTAATAGAAAGAAAATAATGTATTTTACCTTTGGAGTCTCGGAGGTAGGCGATAAATGGGTAGATCAAGAAGTAGATGACTGCGGCGACCCCCAAGGCCGCAGCATAGGGCGTCGTGCCCAGAGATGCCACCGAAACTGACATTTCTCTGGCCCAGGTAAAAAAAAAAAAAAACTGTTAAGAAGATGATACGGAAGAAGTTAGAGAAGAAATAGGGCAACTGGAAAAAGCCGTCGCCACTTGTGCTCAGAGAGCAGTAGAATTGTTCTAGAAAAGGAGTGATGATCAGAGCAAAAGACTACAACCACCAAGGCCATGGCAAGCGTCCTTTCTTATACATCTCGACCACAATGTGGATGTCAACCATCAAAGACCCAATCTTGATCAAGATAATTACCATGTTGGGCATCCCACGCTAAAGACAAACAGAGTCTGTCTCGTGAGTCCAAGGCCTTCTCTCCGCCCCCCGCATTTACCCCGCCCCTCGTCTCCGCCACGAGCTTGGACATTTTCCTTGCAGGTCGAAAAGGGATATAAACAGCGAAGCCCTGACTTTGAGGTGACGTTCAGACCCGCTTTCTTGACCCTTGCCTCCTCCTTCTCTCCTTCGTCCCGTCCTTCTGCTTTGCCATGCCGCCCACCGGTCCTCGGAGGCCCGGGTGTGAGGTAAGTCCCAAGTTGCCTATCCTGATCATCTGGGACTGATCGATTTCCTAGAATTGTCGTGCGAGGCAAGTTTGTCCCTATCCCCTCTGATCTCGCAGTCAACGACGTTATCTAACGGAATCCATCTTTGCAGACATCTAAAGTGTAAGTACCGGGCAACTGCACATTCCAACGTGTTCGTCGCGTGTACCCTGACTGGCTTATCGTGCAGGTGACGGGGAAAAACCCTGCGCGCAGTGCGTCAAGAAGAAGATTGACTGTAACCGAAATCTCAGGGTTCGCTTCCGGCACAAATCCAAGACCGGGTGTGTAGCCGGCCAAACCGGATCACGATAACAATGATCAATACTAATTGATCCATCAGAGAGCCTCAACCCGAGTTCTCCTCCTCTCAAGTCTGGTGCAAGACAGCCGGCAAAAGACTCAAGTTTCTCGACCAGAGTTTAGAGGTCGCTCGGTATTATGATGACGATGCCGAGTCTGATGGGGAATCACGACAACCCCTGCGACAGCAGAATCTTGATCGCAGCACCTCCCCGCCCACCTCCGATCAACAGCCAGTAGCATCTCTCGATACTGCTTCAAGTGCCGGTTCTGCGGGTCTCGCGCATCAGACAGATCGCGATTACGTCTCGCCCGTTCAAGGGTCATCAGGGAGTTCTCCCCGACTTGATCCTGGCCTCTCACAGTCTTCCATCTTCTCCTGCCAACGAGTGCATCATGTGCCCCTGCTAGGACACGTTGGCAGCGGCATTGCGGCCTTAGGCGGACCTCGGCAATATCACTCTTTCTCTAATCATAGCCCATCAAGCTCCAGTTCGTTGCCGCATGATCACACATCCACGAATGCCGACTTACCACCTGCACCGCTCAACGATCGCGTCCGGGCGAAGCTATTCCGCCATTATATCAAGTATATTGCACCCGCGTTCGACTCTTACGACCCAACCAGATACCTATCGACGTGTGTTCCATCGATAGCTGCAACATGTCCCGCATTCCTCGAACTCATCCTAGTTATTGCTGCCGGACATCTTCATGCTGTTCAAGGTGGTGCCTCAACCCTCGAACTCGATATCTACAGGCGGCAACTGCCATCTCACGATGATTTTTTAGAGCAGATGATTCAGTCGGGCATGGACATGTCGCATCTCGACGTTGCAGTCCTGCTCTATCACTTCTGCGAAAACCTTCAAGGTTAGAAATTTCTCACATGTATTCCTCTTTGGAGTAATTCCTTCTTGCTTTATCCGATGGTATCTTCATAGTGTGAACTAGAATTTGTTGACTAACCTTTGCCTGCAGCCACTTCGATGCACAATGATGGCTCATCAGACTTGATCCCCCCACATCTGGACATGTCCAGGCTGCATGTATCCCCTCTTTTGACTCGAGTTCCCGTCACGTTTCACGACGCCGTTATGTGGGCATGTCTTAGACAAGAGCTGTTCCTGGCAGTTATGAATCAGGCCCCCATCGATCAAGACACTTATCGGTCTGCCCTGGAACATCTCACTCATACCAACGATGATTTTTCCAGGACGAATAGGATGCTGCTCAAGTTGATGGAAGTGGTCAGGTTTTGTTTTGGAGAAGGGAAGGATACGACGACATACGATGAGCTCCTCGAATCGACTGCCTCCTGGATGAGGAGTACGCCAGCTTCATTTACTCCAGTTATGACACGACGGAAATGTAATGGGGCACCCTTCCCGGAGATATGGCTACTGAATGATTGCATCGCTGCTGGTCTTCAGTATTACCATCTCTCAAGGATACTATTGATTGTTCATGACCCTCGTGTGCCTCGTCTCTGCCGAGCTCGGAGAGAGGCATCTCGTTGGATCGATGTGAGTGACATGCACACTTACGACTTAGATATACTTCGCCATACGTACAGTAGCTGACCCATGTATAGGCCCAGGTCAGAAACGATCTCGAGATTATTTGTGGGATTGCGGAGTCAATGAGTCAAATCAATCCGATGCACATGTGAGTCTGGACTTCCCCTTTCTTGTTCGACTAGCTAACCCCGTTTCCAGAACCGCCTGCATGGCAATCTCCATGGTCGGAGATCGTTGCTCTCAAAGAAGTCAGCAAGGTGCTGTCATCGATATTCTGGAAAAGACATCACGAGAGTTTGGGTGGTCTACCGAGCTTGCGTAAGTAGCCTTGAGCTCATGCAGCAGTTTTCGTGACTAACAGTCTGAACAGAAGGAAGCATCTCCTCGAATCATGGGGATGGCCAACTAGGATGGAAGAGTAATGTTATTTCTAAGTGAGACATTATTTAAATACCATTAAGGGTCCTGTGTATAAATAGTAATATGTCACGAAGTGGATGATTATACTCTGCTGGATCATCATCGTTTCTTCTTAAACCATGCGGACACATTCACACACCAGTGACTTCTATCAAAGTCTTCCCAGTTCCAATTCCATCTCCAATTATTCTCAGTAAAAAGAGCTCATAATAAAAACAATCGAAAGAGATCACATCATCTGTCTACAATAATAACGATGTTACAACCCTCACAGTCTCCATGCATCCGTGGTGTGATGCTCGCAACCATAGGGTAACCCAGCAATCAATACGCGGCTAACCAGGGTCCAGAACGAGTGGAGACGGATCCGACCCCGAGGCAAAGAACTTGTTGGAGTTGGCAAAAAACCTTGTCTTGCCCCCACGAGACTAGACCAGGATGTTCCCTCGCTGAATATTTCCCTTCCAGTCTCTCAAGGCAATCAAGCCCGCCCCTCGCTTACTGACTCGCACTAGCCTTACCCCAAATGAAATCACGCTAATTTTCTTCCTTGGTCCATGATGGGGCTGCCTTGACCCCATACCCCAGGTTCCGGATCCCAGGCCTGGTCCCCCGAGAACCTTTGGGCGCTCAGTTGATGCGGAGAAATGGAGGCATTTTCTGGGAGATGCTTGTCGAGGCCCCAGTCCTTACGTAGTTGTGCAGCCACCTCTCGTGTTGGCCACCCCATGCTATTCCACATGTCTTCTAGAAATCTGAAGACTTCTTGATGCTCGCGCTCGTCTTTGAGGTAGACTCCACCTGTTTTCAGCCAATGTTAGGCGCTGGTAAACAAATAACTGCGGAGTGGTTTCAGCTTACAGGCGTATAATGTGTGATGCGCTGTAAAGTAGGCAGTGGGTAGGTTGGGGTTGCTGATGGTCAGGCCAAGTAATGTCCGCAAGTCTTTCCTTACAGCCTCCTGAGTTCAGTCAATAAGGTACCCTCGTCGATCATTCTGGTAGAAACCTACATCTGAAGCAGCTCGTGAACGAATGGCATCAAACCCAGGCGTCCACAGTTGGGGATCGAATATGTTGAGTAGCATCCGAGCAATGTAGTAATGCTGATACCCTAAAACTGCATATGGCAATCAGCAAAACGTTTCTCCCTCGTGAACGTGAGGGGATTCGGTACCCTGTATGTGGCGTGCCATCCATAGTGTAGGGAACACAGACTTCTCACCACCCTCTCGAGCCGGCGAATCGGGAGACCAAGACAAGACCTTCCACGGCGTCGTCTCATACCATCTCCTGAGGTCTTCCCCAAGCTCAGCCCAGAGAACAGGATCAAGTCTCGAATCTGGTCCAAAAGCGTATGCCAATACCCGGCCGCAGATGAAGACTACTCGATTGGCCAGCGATTCGTCACAAGTATCGACAAAGGACTGAGAGTCCCGGTAACTGTCCATGTTGGTGCGGAGAGGCCGTGATCGCGTTAGAGACACGTACATGTCTTGGCGCAAGACAACCCAGCTGGCTGCTTCTCCAAGTCCGCCTTGGGCTGCAAAGCGAAACTCGGAGTTGAGTAGCCTCGAGCTGCCTGTCAGATGGGTGTTTTTATCCGTATCTGAAAAGTGGTTAGTTTTTCCGGAAACCCCAATTTGAACCTGATTAACTTGCCTGTCATCTCTTCATATGAGCGCAAGATAACGATTCCTGCCAACACGTTCTCATTCACGGCCCCAATTGGGTCATCGAGGATGGGAATGAGGATACGCAACGCATGGCTATGATATGTCTCATGACTATCATCGGGAATTCCATTCTTCAAGCTTATCTGACGAGACGAAAAGGCAAGTATCGAATAAGCCAGAAAGGGGAAATGGCGAGCGCGTTTAGGAACCTCTGTACCAAAGTGTCGTGCCGGATCGCATACGTCAAACTGGAGCTGAGGTTATCCCCACGATGCGGAGTAACTTGCCAAAGGAGATATTACCCATGGTGCTAGTCCATGTATGAAGTGCATAAAGTACTCGGCTTCCTTCCGATTGTCCAGGGGCGGGCCGAAGCCGAACTCTGCAATAAACCCCGTCTCGGACCTGGTAGCGGATTAGCTCATCCAGTTTTTTTTTTCGGTGATGATGATGCAATGACAAACCCGGTCTCATCTTCCTCTAATGACAGAGGCTCGGCCACGGGGAGAAGTGATGGAAGGGGGTTAGACCATCCCTGACCTATAGAGGCAGCCATCTGCAGCTGCACAGGCCACGAGCAAGTGGTGATGTTTGGAGAGTTTGCAGATGTTGTTGGACAATAAGCCGGTTCTCCGAGTTGGAGTCCAGGTAATGAAACCACGTTATATCAGGCCCTGTGCCACCGCTTACCACCAGGGACGGGCTTGGCACTACCAAGTGATATTAGACCAGCACACGGACAAAAGTTGATGGAGATAACTTCCCCATGGACTCTACAAGGTAATAATTCGCGCATAAACTCCAGGTTTTACCCCGCATGTGGCCCGACGCCACCCCCAGCTATCGATGAAATGGAGGTGATCCACCCCCAGTTAGCTCACCCCGGACCCCAGACGGTACTGTACTGGCGATGGCCTGGGGAAAAGGTTCAAGTTTTCTTGGTGGACAAGGGTCGGATATGGTCTGAAACTACCCAGTCAGAACACTGGTGATTTGCGCATGAGTCGTAAGCCAAGATGCGACTATATATATGGCCTTGCGCCTTGCTTTTTGGGATATCTTTTCTCATCAAGCTTGTCTGCAATTCAGCATTCGACATTGCCTCCAGATTCATCCCTTCTTGTCTTTTACTTTGACTTTGCCTTTTCACTTTGCTGGCTCTGAACCACTTGGAAAATGTCTTCCCACACGGCTGATGATGCCCATGACCACAAGTCCTCGACAGAGGGCCATGGCATGGGCAAGTCGATATCACAAAAGATTGAGCATGTCGAAGAGTCACAGGGTACCATGGTTGACTTTGATGACTCTATTGAAGATACCAAGCCTTCCAGGTCTGTGTGGATGATCACCTTCACCGTCGCCATGGGTGGTTTCTTGTTCGGTAAGATTCCCTAACTCGGAAACGCAGCCTTTGCGCCGGCAACATAATTAACAATGGAATCAGGCTACGATACTGGTGTTATTTCTGCTGTGCTTGTCACTCTTGGAGATGATCTGGGTCATAAACTAGACTCCCATGAGCAGGAGCTTGTCACGTCCATCACTTCTGGCGGTGCCCTCATCGGTGCTCTGATCGCTGGTCTCCCCGCTGACAAGTACGGCCGCAAGCTGGGAATCTACATTGGATGTGCCCTATTTCTCATTGGATCAGTCATTCAGGCGGCGGCATTCAATCTTGCGGCTATGACTGCTGGACGCTTGATTGTTGGTCTAGGTGTTGGATCGGCTGCTATGATCATTGTAAGACATCATTTTGTTCTTTACCGTGGTAACAGTAACTAACCTAGCTGCTCTAGCCTCTCTATATCGGTGAACTTGCTCCTGCCAAGTACCGAGGCCGTATGATTGCTTTTGACAACCTCAGCGTTACTCTTGGTCAACTCGTCTCCTACGGTCTTGGTGCCGCCTTTACCGATGTCCCCCATGGTTGGAGATACATGGTTGCCGTCGGAGGTGTCCCGCCCATCATTCTGGCCGCTCTCCTTCCTCGATGCCCCGAATCGCCCCGTCAACTTATTGCTCATGGCAAGCGAGATGAAGCCGAGAAGTGCTTGCGCCAAGTCTATCCCGATGCTACCGATGCGCAGATGAAGGCCAAGGTTGACCGCCTTGTGTGGACTGTCGAGGTTGAGTCTCAGGTTGTGTCGGACAAGTCTCTCTGGTGGCAGTTTAAGCAACTGCATTGTGTTCCCTCCAATCTTCGAGCTCTTATCTCTGCCTGCACTGTCATGGCTAGTGAGTTCTCCCCATGCGACGTTTGGCAACTATCACTAACAAAGTCTAGTTTCCCAACTTGGCGGCTTTAACACTCTGATGTACTACTCTGCCACCCTGTTCTCTCTCGTCGGCTTCAACAAGCCCACCGCTGTCGCCATCGTTGTCGGTGCCACCAACTTTCTGTTCACGTTCGTCAACATGGTCGTTATTGACAAGGCTGGCCGTCGCATCATCTTGCTTGTGACTGTCCTCGGCATGGTAAGACTCGCGAGAGAAATATTGAGAAGAGACCTGAGACTAACATTCTTTCCAGGCTCTGAGCATGGTCGTTGCCGCAGTTGCCTTCCACTGGATCCCTATCTCTAAAGACCTCGTTCTCCAGGCTGATTCAGTCAACTGGGCTGGCATTGTGGTTCTCGTCACCATTATCCTTTACGTCGCCTTCTTCGCCAGCGGTGTCGCAACCATTGGTTGGGTCGGAACCGAACTGCTACCCCTCGAGGTTCGTGCTCTCGGTACTATGATGAACACCGTCACTTGCTGGGGTTGCAACATCATCATTGCGTCTACGTTCCTTTCCATGATGAAGGGCATGACTCCAAGTGGTGCCTTTGGCTTTTATGCGGGTATTTGTTTCTTTGGTTGGATCTTTGTCGTCTTCTTCTACCCCGAAGTCAAGGGACTTCCTCTGGAGGAAGTCAGAAAGGTGTTTGAGAATGGTTTCGACGTCAAGTTGGCTGCTCAGATGCAGCGCGAGCTGAAGGTTGCAAGCCAAATGTCACAGGCCTCGATGGGTTCCAAGGCCTAAGTCATGGTATGATGGTATTAGCTATTCAGATCATCAAGGACCACGTGGAAGAGCATCAATGATGCAGGACTGGCATTTGAGAAAGTGGTCAATCCCCAACCGTGTATATTGTACAAAGTATCCATATAGTATATCCGTCGCTCGCGACAATTTTATAGTCTAGCTATATAAAGAAAGAATCATGATTCCAACCAACTCCTTTACTCCGGGTATTTCATAGCTGTTAATTTCTGATCCCTCTAGTAGGCCTACGCCCGGAATCTGACTGCGGCACGGAACCTGACAGCCCTCTTGGCCTGGGCACCAGTGTACAGAGGGGGACCTGGGACGGTCCAAGTCGATCCCTGGTTATCATAGATGGAGAAGCCAAAGATTTGCGAATCAGAAGTGCTGTAAAGCTGAGAGGCAACAACACCGGAGCCAGAGAGATCATCTGTTCCGGATCCAGTCACTTCGATGTTGCCGCATTGCATGTAGAACTCGGGCTCGTTGAGATGGGCACGATGAAGAGCAATGAGTTCGTTTCGAATGACGTACTTGCCAGGGGCAATGGACGATGGGATAGTGGCAGAGTTGACGCCGCCATTCTGGCGAAGCTTGTCGGTAGCCCAGGTGCCCCCAGCGTTCGCGGGACCAGACACGACGCCTTCCTCGGCAATCTTGGTCCACTTCAACTGCGTCTTGTCCACAGAAGCGCAGTCGCCGTTGCAAGGAGCGATGTATGTGATGACGGGTCCACGATGCGACTCAGCCCAGCCGTTGGGGTTGATTTGCTTATCATCCGAGGTCCAGAAGAAGGAGGCAGAGCCGCCGGCCGCAACCTTTCCATAGTTCTTGGCAGCGTGAGATTCCCGACGACAGACAAAGTCGGGACTAGAGATGTCCATCTCCGGTCCCTCATCGGGGGTTGAGAAACTCCATCCAATGGCGTCGGGGGAGGGGTTCCAGCGGCTATAGCCAGCATAGTCGACGCCATCCAAAGTAAAGGTGTTCAAGTAGCCATGAGCGGCAACTTGAGAAGCCAGAAGAGCAGTTCCGAAAAGAATGAAGCGGGACATGTTTGCTCTAGTCTCGAAGATAGGGAAAGAGAAGGAATAAAGTTTGGTATAGTTCAAAAGGAGAGTCTGAAGCAAGTCGCTTGTCAAAAGCGAGTGCTTGGAAAGGAGAGTAGAAAAAACGGAAAGGGAAATAGAAGGAAGAAAATTGTCAAGGAAAAAGCTGTCTGAATCTTACAAACAAGCCTTCAGAGAGAGACTGAGTCTTGCTCTTATAAATGTTGACCGAAAAGGAGTAGAAGCGCCTCATTCATGCAGTTTGGCGCGCCAAGATTCTCACCAAGGCAGATTAGGCGCCCGTTTCAATAAGCTGCATAGGAGGCCGCAACAAAACATGAAGATTGAGGACCAGATTGGTTCATGAGGCGCGGGGCTTCGTTGTTTCAGATACCCCTGTAAAGGATCGACTCTCCACAAAGAATGTCATGCTGATCTTTTGCATGGGGCTTGCGTTGGGCCTTCAATATGGGAGAAAAGAGGGAAGTCTTGAGCTCTGACGGAGATGAACTTGGTCGGCTAATCTACTAGAGGCAATCCTTTCTTGGTACTTGTTCCTTAAATCTACAACTCTGATGACGAAGAGAGGCACGAGTTTTAAGGAGTAGAGAATTAACAGACGGCGACTCCGAATCTCCCGTAAGCGCTGCAGCCCCGTCTAGTTCTTGGCATTCGGCAGAAACAGCTGAAAGGTCCTCAGCTGGGCAAAACTCTCCGAAAGGTCCAATTGCCATCCAGCGCTTAGATCAGTGAATTCAGTGGAGTCGGGTGGCATGGCATCAACAAAGCGCCTAAATCGAGCACTACTATTCTTGTGTAGTTGGTGGTCAGGCGTGACCATTTTGGGGCAGTCGACGAACCAACGTGGTCTAACTTGGGTCTTCCTTGAGACCAAAGGGAGTAAGCTTAATTATCGTGGCGGTAGGATCAAACATGTTTCGACCATCAGGCCACGATGCAACCTTGTCCATTTTGTTTCGTCTTGTGGTCGTATACGAAGCGTCAGCGCCTACAAGGTCAACGGGATAGGCTACGTGTGCAGTTCGTCGGAGAATTGGTCGCATTTGGTCTTATGCGCGTGCATCATCGAGGCTAGTCGCATGCAAACGAAGGATGCATATTTTGTCTTGACGAATACGGTACCCAGATCCTGCTAGGCTATCATCTGAAAGACCACTAAATTAGGCGACAATCTGTTAGCATCTTATTTCTGAATAAGTAGCTTGAGAGACTAACCATAATTGGGCTAGGTCGTAGCCCGTTGAGAATCAAACAATTGCTGCTCATTTGGCATCGGGAGTGTATCAACGGTAACCCATTGTCAAGGTATTAAGGAAGTCCACGACCAAAACACAAAATTCTTTCAATAGAGCGAATGAAGTTAAAATAGAGATATTTAATATGGATGGCCTGCATCATCCCGTCGTTATTTGTGTCACCACGCGGAGATGTTCTTTCAACTCAAGGGTAGGTGGGTGCGGGCTCGGAGAGATCCGCACTCCATCCTCACTTCCTTATCGATAAGAAAGTACCTTCAACCCTGCATAACTCTCTCTTTATGACTACCTAATGCAAATTGTACAGCTTGCCGCCCAAAGAGATGGAATAAATCCTCGCGTCGAATCGGTGTAAAGCTTGAATCAAAGCAAACCTGCCACAAAAAGGATTCATTGTTGAGACGTCAACCGCCTTAACCCTCGATTATTAGGCTGCAAATAGACTTCGGGAATACTGCCCATATTTCACTTCCTACGCTTTCGTCTCCCCCCTGGCCAAAGCCTCACTTTCCACCGTCTGCTTGCCTTCTAGCAATGCAAGATTTTCCGATGATGCCCATACAAGAACCCGATTCCCCCGCCACTTGGCAGGTATCAGATCAACAAAGACCTCAAAGAAGCTCAAAGCAATGAGCACTGAAGAAACCACCACAACTACAATGACTCCAGCAAAGCTGAGGGAAGTATGGTTTGGGGACCTGAACTTGATCTTCCCGCATAGCTTATCCCGTAGCGGGCCCCTAGACCATAAGTTCAACACACTAGAACGGTTAAGGCCCTCATGCCTTTCGATTGTCTTGTACATGTCCAGTTGCAGTCGCGCCATCGCCACGCCAAACCAGTAGGTGAGCTCTGTCTTCCATTGTTCCGGCTCTAAGTGTAATTGAACCCCTGCCTGTAAGGTCCTCGAGGCTCGCAAGGCCGAGGAGCCGTCGCGAGTAGCAATGCTATCTGGAATAGCGGTTTCTGAAATAAGATATGCCAGCATCTCCAAAGATATATCAACATTCAAAAATGTCTCGTTATCATAGGTGGTATGCTCGTTGAAGTGTTTCGCGGTGAAACTGGAATATAAGCCCGACCATGGCAAACATTCATTGGCAGAGCACAACTGAAACCGTTCATCACAGCCGATGATGTTGAGGTTGCTGTCCATTTGATAGGCTGGTCGTGCCTCATTGAAATCAACCCCAGCAAGGCTTCCATTGGCATATTTGACCTTGGTGTGAACTGACCAGAGAGGATCATCAGATTGCTCGTAAAATATAACCCCCCTTCCACTTAACAGAATAAGGCTCGGCCCGTGAAAGCCATAGAAAAGCGGATCAAAAAATCGTAGCGGAGACGGCTGTTTCGTCACATTTGTAGGGTCAAAGATCGGAATGCGATATGCTGCAATCTCATAGGATGTTCCAAAACGATCGTTGCGTACTGCGTACGAAAAGCTTCCGTTCGGCGATGAAGTCGACCCGGTGTCAAATTGGTAGATGGTTATGTTCTCGTTGTCTGTGAGCCACGGAAGATCCTTGGAGGTATGTGTCTTGACGTAAAACAACTTTTCACGTATAGGAGCACATGTGCTCCTCCTTCTAAAATAGAGTTGACTAGCAACCTTTGTGTTGAGACCCAGCTGAGCGAGACTAATGTTTTGGGTTTCCATGGCGAAAGCAGAGTTGGTACGGCAAACGTGGCTTTGGAAAGGGCAATCGGCGTCATGGAAGACGGTGAACGGAATCGACTGGCTTGCTAGCATCTCGCAATCGAAAATGCCCGTGCTCTGGGAGCCAAAGTAGCAGTTCTGAACATAGTT
Organism: Fusarium ambrosium; assembly: GCA_003947045.1. NCBI lineage: Eukaryota > Fungi > Ascomycota > Sordariomycetes > Hypocreales > Nectriaceae > Fusarium > Fusarium ambrosium. The sequence continues at coordinate 51,563 of NIZV01000241.1, forward strand.
GTCTGCATCGAGTGTAGAGTTGAGCCTCCATTCGTTGTGTGTCAGAGTACTATCCCGGTTTTCGTCCACTTTAACTATCCAATGGCCGCAGGTGGAAGTGACTTTTGAAACAACAGTCCTGCCGAGCACGATTTGTGAGGTAAGGATGGAGAGTGCGATGAAAATGATTCCATGGCTGAGGGCTACAGCACCTAGGATAGTTGACTTAACCCGATGCTGGTTTGTGGTCCTTGTGATGCTGCTTCCTTTGGGAAAGATGCCTGTCAACAGACTAAGAGCGGCGCCATTTGGTGTCTCTGAGTTTCGAAGAATGACCTGGTACGGAAGAATCTGGGTCGGGTCCGCGTTGTCGTTTGTCTTGTTTCCCGTCTGGTCGCTGCGGTTGGCTTGACGGGCTGATTTTGGAAAGCAGACCATAAATAAGATGAATCGAGTGATTCTCCAGCTCCGTACACCAACAATGCTGACCAGAGTCGCCAGAAATGCCAGAAGTGCAACAGCATCCCTATTACTCAGGGTCAGAGTCTTTCCGTGATGGGAGTGATCCGTCCAAACCCCGACCGTAACAGCCGAGCTGAGACGTGCCATTGGAATAGTTAAATTGATGATGCAATTCGATGATTTGCTTGAAGCGCAGCATATAACAAAGGTAGACCTCCCCGCAAGCCTTTTTATCCTACAAACTGCCAAGCAATCATTGCCAGCGAGTCTGAGTTATGACAGAGAGGGTTTGGTCAGCATCAAGTCTTTCTGGTATTGTGGCTTAAGCCTGTGGCCTTGTTTCCGCCCAGTTTCTTTTCAGCTGAGCTTCCTCACGGCCGATGTTTCAAGAAGTGGCTGGCAAGTAGGCTGAATCTGCACTAACGAAAGGCTATTCCACTCCTTAACCTCTGGTCTGCCTTGGGGTGGTGCTGGCCTCCCTCATTTGTCGTGGTCGAGATCTTGCGTGTGAAGCTTGGCAGTGGTAGCTTTTATGGGGTGGCTCAATTATTTTACGTAAAAATGTTTGAATATGTCTTAGAGAGCTATCAGCAAGTTGAAGATACAAGCCTCGATATCCTGTGGCTGAGACCATTCCTTTCATCTCTGTCCTTGCCGGCCTTTTTATGCGAGGCTCTTTTTCGGGATGTTTAGTGCGAGTGTAGGACCCGACAATGTGATGTCAGTTCTGGTCAGCTACATGGATTTGATAGGATTGATCTTGAATGACTTGTTATTACCCCCCTTTTGGCGAACAGGCGTAAATCAGCGTGATACCCATCAATTGCCTAGGTTGAGAGAGCCGCTTAGCATTATTCGAGACGCTAGCTTTTTAACATAAGGTTCACTAAAAGAAGCTTCATATTTAGAGTATTTTAAGTGCGCGTGGCCGTAGCTCCGTCGGGCGTCGGGCGTTCAGAGGCGTTGCTAACTATCACACGCTATTGATACCTATTGACGATCATGTATTCCGCAATGTTTCGCAAGCTCATTCTTAACTAAAATCAATTCCAAGACTTGTGATATGGACGATGCGTGGTGCCTGATCGTTTTGGGAACGGAATAACAATAATTAAAGGGGCCCCTTTCAAAAGGAGGTTCCCAAAGTCTAACCCGTACGAGCACCACCATCGCAACCACCACACCGTCTCATTTACAAAACGGTCAGATGAAAAGATAGACCAATCTAGAGCACATATTTCAATGATCATTGTGCCGGTTTCCCGTGGACTTTCATTGTCTGGGCCAATCTTGAAACTTAGCAGGAAACTATGGAAAAATATGGGCCACCAATAACGGTCGCGTTAAACCAAGCTTGAGCTGAAAGCTTGTGTTGCTGGTGCCGAAATTCAGGGCAAGGGTGGATCCTTGACTACGGAACGTACATCACCGGGCTGATGCCGAACGGCCCGACGTTTCCTATTCTAGAGTGTTACCCCGGCGAAACAGTTCGACACGAGTGACAATTACGGGAGAACGGCATATTCTTTGAACTTTCTATACAGGTCTGGCATGTTTGTTTCATGGACTTTTGTTGTATATAAAGTGCCAAGCCTTCGCTCGATTCACATAGTCATCAACCTTCACAGCTCATACATTCATTCCTTCTCAACACTTACTTCAATCATTCATTCTTTGTATATTCATTCATTCAAACTCGATAGCCAGCTATCCACAATGATTTCTTCTCTGTTCATGCTCGCTGGCTTTGCAGCCTCTGCTCTTTCTCACCCTACCTCTCTGGAAGCTCGCGCTGGCTGCACTTTCACTGATGCCGCGTCTGCTATCGCCGGCAAGGGTAGCTGCTCTACCATCACCCTCAAGGACATTGTTGTCCCTGCCGGAACTACTCTGGACTTGACCAAGCTGAAGGATGGCACTCATGTTAGTGACTATTCCCCAGTTAGTGTACGATGTTGCTAACTCAATTCCTTAGGTCATCTTCCAGGGCAAGACTACCTTTGGCTACAAGGAATGGGAAGGCCCCCTCATCGCCTTTACCGGAAACAACCTTCTCATCGAGGGAGCCGCTGGCCACTCCATTGACTGCCAGGGTCAGCGCTGGTGGGACACCAAGGGAAGCAACGGCGGCAAGACCAAGCCCAAGTTCTTCAGCGCCCACTCTCTCAAGAACTCCAACATCAAGAACCTCAACGTTCTGAACACCCCTGTTCAGGCTTTCAGCATCAACGGCGTTACCAGCCTTGGTGTCTACGGTGTTCATATGGATAACTCTCTGGGTGACACCCAGGGTGGTCATAACACTGATGCCTTTGACGTCGGATCTTCCACTGGTGTTTACATCTCTGGTGCTGTTGTCAAGAACCAGGATGATTGCCTTGCCATCAACTCTGGAACCAACATTACCTTCACTGGAGGAAATTGCAGCGGTGGCCATGGCCTGTCTATCGGATCCGTCGGTGGCCGCTCGGACAACACTGTCAAGACCGTCCGTATCCTCAACTCTGTCATTGCCAACTCTGACAACGGTGTCCGAATCAAGACTGTTTACGGAGCCACCGGCTCTGTTTCCGATGTCAAGTACGACTCGATCACTCTCCAGAACATCGCCAAGTATGGCATCGTCATTGAGCAGGATTACGACAATGGCTCTCCCAAGGGTACTCCCAGTGCTGGCGTTCCCATCACTGATGTTACCATCAACAAGGTTGTCGGCACTGTCAAGTCTAGCGGCACCAATGTTTACATCCTCTGCGCTAGCTGCAAGAACTGGACCTGGACTGGTAACAAGGTGACTGGTGGCAAGAAGTCTGACAAGTGCCAGGGAGTTCCTACTGGAGCTTCTTGCTAAGTTGGAGTACTTCACCGGTGCTCATAGTCATATGGGTTCCATATCTTTTCTAGTTTCAACTTTCTCACTTCGTGTATTATTTATTCTTAGAGCTAATTGAAGTACTTGTCGTGTCAAGCTGGTAAATTCACTATCTATGACTTCCGTGACATGTAAAGCTGGGCCTTTAGTTTCTATACCGGGGCTATTACCCGTTGAAAATGCACATACTTTCTATTCCTGGCTACCTATCCCAAAGTTGATTGACCCCGTCCAAGAACATTGCGTCATTTTTGTTGTCTACAAAATCAAGCCAAGATTAGAGGATCCATTCTTCTCAGTCAGCCAAATGATACAGGATAACGAAATAAAAGATATCCGTTTATCTTGCTTGAGACCAGCCCCAACCATTGAGTTCCACATCATCGGCCTCAGCACCAGGAAGAAGTCCAAGACTATCATTATATGTCATCCGAGACGGAAAAATACCCAATGCCTGTATATACTCATCAAACTCGGTGATAGCCTCATCGTTAAGAAGCTCGTTCGAGGTGCGTATCTCTATGAACTGCTGCGCGATATTGAAAAGGGCTTGGAACTGGCGGTGGATGTTTGCTGTGGCCCGAGAATACATGCGTGCGGATTCTAGAGAGGCAACAAATTCTTGTAAGCGGGTGAGATCTTGTACGTCTCCTGATTCTATCACGTGGCAGAATATGGCAATAAAAGGGACGAATGGGTTGTATAGAATCGTCCTTGGAAAGAGTCAGCAAACAAGTTTCAGTTTGAAGCCTAGGAAGGATTGATCTCACCAATTGACATAGACGTCGATATGTCTACCACTATCAGGCCCTAGAGCCTTGCAGTATTCTTGATGCTTCTCAAGAGCAGTTCTTGCGGCTGTGATGCACTCTGATGCAAAATGATAAGTCGAACCCTCTTCTGGAGGAAGGGACTTCAGTATCAGAGTCAAAGTGGAATAGAACAGGACTTTTTCTGAGAAGAAGGAAAGCTCTGTCTCATCTCCTGATACTGTTTTCCACTTGTTGTTGCTCGCTTGAGTCTAGTTCAAGTCAGATCATCGTTCCCTACAGAGAGAGCTGCTCAAATCGACTTACACTTGTTTCCAATACCTGTTTGTAAATCTTTTTCGTTTCCTCGACAAGCGAACGTGCCCAGGTTGCTCTTCTTTCTGCCGTCTCAGCGAGTGCTGCAGGACTGTACAGCATCTTGTAGATCTTCCCTTGTACGATGGACAACCTGATCCACCGAATGAAGCAAGACGTGTATGCGGTGATTTCTGGATCGTCGTGTTGCGGCAGTGGCACAGTGATGTCGTAATCCAAGATGGACGATGGACGACCAAGTCGCAAGGATAGACCCTTTTCAACACTGTAAAGTGACCAGAAGAGCCATGCTTTCTGATTAGTCTCTTGCCTGGACTCGTTCTTGGCTGATGATGCGCGGTGAAATCCGGCAGTAATACTCATGTGTATGGCCGTAGTCACTAAACTCCAGGCAAGGGAGGTCTGAGATGATCTAATTGCGTGATATACCTGGGAGATGGCGTGTCAGAAGAGTCCTGAGCAGTCAAGATTTGAAGTACTAACAGAAAAGGTCAGAGCTGTAATGTGGTCTATCGTGTGCGGCATGTGAACCGGGAGTCTGGACAAGGCAGTCTCGAGGTTTCCCTCGCAGAGATTCATGTGCTGCTGAAAGTCTCTTTGCTTGTCAATATCGTCGGTGAGCAAAATGCTTCGCAGGAAGACATCGATAAGCGCTCCATTTACGATGATGAAATCGGCAAGTGTGGGCACTTCTCCTGGTGTATAAACCCTGTTTAGATATCCCATGAACTTTTTGGCTGACAAGAACATGTGGAAGCCCATGGACTCAAAACGAGGGTTCCCTAAAGCAATCACGTCAGCTTATGCTTTGAAAAGTCAGAACAGTAAAGCGTTGCTAACCTTTCATCAAGTCTAGGACCGTCAAGACAGCCTGAATGGGCGGCATAGACATGTCGCCCTGAGACAACATGGGCATCGAACCGAGTCTTTGATTGTGTGAAGATGCCATCCCATAAGCATCGGGTATTTCACCATTGACGCTGATCAGCTGGCGCAAGGTCTCCATCCCCTCAGCCATCCGAGGTTGCAAGGATGACGTGCTCACTGCTGTCTCGAGTAAGGTATTGGCCATGGCTGTATGGGCAGCTAGGGATGAGTCGCCCTCAAAGGCAGACAAAGGTGTTGAGGTGTTTGTTGATGGTGTAAGGGGAAATGCCGCATGGAAACGGGGCGCGGCTTGAGAGCTCTCTCCCTCGCTGACTATGCAGGGTCTCTTGCGTCTGGGCGACTCAGAGGCTGGTGCTGCGCTGGCTGATGAGGCTGAAACATATGGCTCCAGCATGCCAATTACGTGCTGTAGTTGCTTCTCGATATTACTGATCTTGTTTTCGCTGTAATGATTATAGTTAGGAGAGAGGCTTTGCTACGATAGCCATCGATACAGGTTCATGCTTACTACACAGATGTGATATGAATTCGCTGTCCCTTAACGGCAGTTCTTTGACGCGGCGGAAACTGGCAATTCCAACCTTTTTTGATGCAATTTGAGCAAGGGTCAAGTCGATCGCACGCAATCTAATAAGGTCAATATTTAGAAAGCTAAAATATCGGTTATTACCCCGAGGATTAGGTACCTTTTTTTCTCTGCAAGTGATACACTATTGGAAATGTTGGTTAGTGTCAAGTGTTCTTCATCCTGAGAAATTCGGCTGAACTGACTGCAAGCTTGTGGGTAGGCGCCATTGGCCGCTGGGCTGTTTGATCCTGTGACTCAAAATCAGAGTCTACACATGATTCGTCGACGTCCATGGCCGCGGCTGCAGTACTGCGCATTCAGGGTCAAGGTGAAGGGCTGAGCATCTTCCGGAACCCGAGAAACTGCGAATCCGGGGCTTAAAAGTCCTTGAAAGGGGCTCACGTGAAGTGGGTCAGCGGCGACGTCTCAGATAGAGCTGATTGGATGACTCGGTACTCGCATCTTCTCGGTGTCCGGGAGCATAGACCTTAATTGTTATTAGTGTCGGACCGGCGCACCACCAACACGGCCTCGGAGTCCTCGCGCTGCGAGATGCGAGAAAGATTTGCATTGTTGACCAGGCAAATTCTGTAGATAATTTGGACCTCCAATGTCAACAACCTCAAATGCCGTGCTACTTACCGATTCCTAACGTGTATGCTCATCAGAGGATGCTCTGTTACTGTTGCTCCTCATCTTTCACCGATTCAACACCACTCGTCGTAAAGCAGAGACCCGGACATGCCGAAACAACTCCAAGCTACCAACGAAGAAACCCACCGAAAAATGCCCAAAGCTCGGCCTTGACCCCTTGAATCGGGCGATGCCATACCAGGCTCTAACCGTCCGGGCCACTCGCCACCCACGGCGCCTAGCACTTTTGCATGTCATTGAACAACTTAAGCTCCACCTCTGTCACCTTTCTGAAGCTTGGCAGCCCTGGGACCGGAACCTAAAGCCAAAAGTTCGCCTTATTTTGGGCATTCTGTGACCGAGAGCGTATCCACTCGTCATCAAGGGGTTTTCGGTCCATGATTCTCGCATTATTTATGCTTAAGTCCTGTTCCAGAAGACTCGCACCTTTGTCAGTCACCTTTACCTTCTACCTGTACAAGTTCTTGTTTCTATATCAACCGCTTCTGCCACCCATTTCTACCAGCGTTCTATTATATCAAGCATTTCATATTCCTCACCAGTCTCCAACCTCGATTGCAGCCCGGTATTATTTTGGTTAAGCGTCGTACAATATACATCGTTTGGTGCGACTATTCTCAGCATACTTCAAACACCTAAGGATTTGATTGGTCCTGGTGTTGTACCACCTTTCTCTCTACCATGTCACTACTCTGCTCTGCCAATTCCATCACACACAGCCGTTCATCAGTGAGTTTTTCCAGTAGTACACTAATTATTGTAACTGAATGGAGTCTAATCTATGTAGACACCAATTCCTGACCTGATCGACTCTCTCATGACCCATCGCATCAGAACATTGAACGAACTTGTCCGCATAGAGAGAATCGCCGCCTTCTGCCAATCAGAATCCGATGCCCGCGCATTTCAAGTACCAATGACAGCAGCTTGGGCCAACTATGTGGCCAGCCATCAACTTCTCATCGACCTCCATGGGCTAACACGCAACTTCCCGTTCAGTGGCGACATTATTACAACCTCATATGTTCGTGTCACCAATGATCCTCTAAGCAACCGCAGCTGGAACATGGCATGGCTCTGTCTTATCAAGATTAAAGAGGACGGGCTTATACCGATGTTCGCAGCTATGGAATCGGCTAAGCCTGCTATGTGGGGAGATAAGACACCGACGAAAGAGGAAATGGACCAGTTGGCCATGTTTTTTGAGATAGAGTGGTCAAATGCGGTTGAAACCATGTTGAGACACTGGGTAGTACCTCCGACTTGGTGCTGACATGACTGAAAAGATTAAAAGGAACTGGAGTTACTGGAAGCATGATTTTGTCTTGAGGAATAGATAAAGGAATAGGAGTTTTTGCTAATTTAACCCGCATTCTCTATAACAGTCTTAACCACATCAGTGCTATACTCAATGCTAAGGCCTCAAACGAATCTTTTTCGTTTCTTATTACTGATATGACCGGCCAAGTTGGAGTTGGCCAGCGATCTGTAGCCAGAATCCTGTTCCCGATAGATATCTACAACTTAGCTTTTCCAATATTCGACGACTGGACAGTCAATCCTTGTTCGTTGGGAGACACAGAAATAGACTCGTCATTTTCCAACCCCGAGTCTTCCACATCATCTCTTTGAATCCGGAGTCGCCTGTTCATCAGTCAGTGCCTTGAATCTCAGGTTGACATGAGAGGGAGACTTACTGGTTACGCTTCTCGTACCATGCTAAGGCCAGCGTTACAACAATGACACCGACTGCGCAGCCGAAGCAGAAGGGATAACCCTTCGGAAAGGTCGGGGACTCTATAGTCCTGAAAACCCCCAGCGGAATTACTGCGGTTGTGGCTTCAGCGATGGTGTTGATCAGCACCAAGGTGAATGATCGCTCTTCAGGAGAGTCACGGAGGAGGTTGTTAACCCATCCATGAAACACGGTTGACATTACATTGGCCCAGAATGACGTGGTAAAGGCGAACCAAAGGGCACCTTCGGGAACGTTCCAGATGGTCAATATAAGGCAGCAGACCGAGTTCCAGAGTGACGAAAAGCAAATAGCCCATACCGGCCCAATGAGGAGGTCGGAAGCGAAGCATGCCAGTAAAGCCCAAAAGATACCCAGTCCAGGTGCGATAGATCCCAGCTGGTTGACTTTGGAGGCGCTGTACCGACCAAGACTCTTGATCCAAAGGAGGTAACTGCCCTGAGTTTTGTACAGGCCGGCGTTCTTCCAGAGAATGTCGATAAAGGCAACTGCCCAGAACCGTGGCGAAGTGAGGGTGCGCCTGATGTGGCGCACCTTGAGCTTTCCCGATGTCCTGTGACCATCTCGCTCAAGTCGTCTTTTGGCAACTTCGATGTCTTCTTTACTTAGGAACCAACGGTTGGGCTGTGCAACGGTTCCTGGTAGGACGAAGAAGCCGATGATGCCAACTGGGATGGTTATGACGAAGCAGATGATATAGAGCCATCGCCATCCAGCTAGTCCATAAACTCCATGCAAGTTTGATGTTGCAGCTGAGGCGAGAAGACTGGACGTCATGGATCCTAGACCATATCCAGTGTAGAAGACGCCACCACGGCGATTGATCTCATGTCCTCGATACCAAGACCCTGGGAAGCCAGTCAGTACAATTTATCAAGGGGGCTCATTCCTATGAAGATACCAAGTACGAAGTGAACAGCCGGAAAGAAGGCAGCCTGTTGAATAACGGTTAGTCAGGGTTTCAAGTTGAAGGGCTGTCAACATGCCTCAAACCAACCAACAAAGAATCGATACGCGGCCATCTGGCCGAATGAAGTTGCGCGATATTGCAACAGAGTAAATACCCCCCACATGACATCCATGAAGGGGATGGTCCAGTACATGGGGATATAGGTAAATAAAAAGACAAAGGGGATTTGTCCAAACACGACGCCGATGCTATACATCGACTGTAGCTGCACGAGTTCATTCCCATGAAAGCCGAGATCCTCTTTCATGCCAGCCACATATGCGTTGCCTATCATTCAATTAGCCGCGGCCCCTTGGCATGATATGTCTGAGATGTCATTACTTACTTAGGTTTGCTTGGTCGAGATGTTTGACCCAGTAAGCGACGAGTAGGTATGGGACAAGAAGGGCATCTAGCTTGACAATGAACTTGCGCTCCTCGGGCGTGTCATCTTTAGAGTACCACTGAATCTTCCACCACTTTTCTCTTGGAACTGAAGACATGGCGGTTGAACTGGCGGTAGTCGTTTCAGCAGTTTTGTTGTTCTTTCCTGTTTTCAGATAGCCAGACAGAAGCTTTCTTTCTTAAAAGTAATACGACCAAGACTTAGATATCTCCCAAACGAACCCCCAACCTAGAGGTCATCTGACACCGGTCTTGCGTGATCGCTAATTCTTGTTCCTCTTCTTGGGAAGGAGCGCCGAGTTCGGCAAATATCTAGGGATCAGGATCCTTTTAAGCCTAAACGGTATGTGTTAGAAACTCCTCCTTTATCATTCTCGATACTTATTGGGCAACTCTTATACCAACGACTGTTGACATTATACGCTATTCTAACGTCATCCAAGATAACCCAACGACAGACGTGATGGTCGAATAAGATTCCCCACAAGACTCAGCAATGCAGTCTCGGTTACAGCTGATGCGGTTATCATCTCCGCATTCTACCAGCCACTCTGGTGGAGCTTTGCTCTGGTAGGGCTCAGTAATCCCGGAAATAGCTACGGCTTTATAAGATTGTCTAGTTGTGGTTGGATGCTTAATGAATGACGTTTAAATAGCGCCCGGTGTCGACACTCCAAATCTCAAGGATTGCCATCCTCTAGGATTCAGACCGCGCGATGTTACCCTATGCTTTTGACACTGACTCGAATGAGCTGCCTCAGGAAATGCGTAGTAATCGTGTCTAGCATTGATTTAATAAGGCCTGTTGGGTACCTGGTAAGTGGGCGTGTTCGTCAGACTTTGCCATCTTAATCATGTCCACCGTCTCCGTTCGAGAAGGGGGCCCGGCTCTCAAGGGTCCTTGGGACTTTGACGACAGTCCTCTGAGCCAAACATCGCGTCAGCCTCTGCTGCTTGGACTTTTCCTTAATCTTCAGGACGTCAAGCTATCAACGCATCCAACGAGCAACAGTTGGACCTTTGACTACAATGTTGAGCTCGTTCGCAGAGCTGAGGAGCTGGGCTTTGAACTCGCCTTTAGCCGCACCCAGTGGCTCCCCAAAGGCGGCTACGATGGTGAAGCATCCCTTGATGCCTTTGTCGCACTCGGTGCCATGGCGGCTGTGACGAGTAAGATCCTCCTCATTTCTACCATGCACGTCCTCTATGGCCCGCTACATCCTCTTCACATTGCAAAGTACGGCGCCACGCTTGACCACATTGCCAAGGGCCGTTGGGGCATCAACATCGTCACCGGCCACCGCGCGGTCGAGCACGAGATGTTTGGCTGGCAGCAGATTGAGCACGATAAACGGTTCGAGATGGCCGGTGAGCTGTTTGACGTGGTCAATAGTTTATGGGGGGAGACCGAGAATCTATCCTACAAGGGAAAGGTGTCTCCCTGGCAGCTTGAAAATGCTTGGATTACTCCAAAGCCGCTATATGGGCGCCCTATTCTTGTCACTGCGACTGGTTCTGCAGCGGGCATCGAGTTTGCATCTCGCTACTCGGACCTGATCTTCATTACCTCCCCTGGAGGATCTCACATCGAGAGCGCCCTGGAAACACTACCCGCTCACATCGCCGACATCAGAGCCGCCGCCAAGGAAGCAGGTCGCAAGATCAAGATCATTATCAATCCCGTCATTGTTTCCCGCGATTCCCCAGAAGAGGCCGAGGCCTACGCACAAGCCATTGCGGATGGCAGCGCAGGACAGGCGGGTAACAAGAAGTTTGGCAATAACTCGGGGGCCTATAAGAGCGATGCCCACGGGTGGAAGGGACGCCTTGACTCTCGTCACAAGCAGGGTCGCAACCTCGGCGGGAACATCGAGATCATTGGCTCTCCTAAGCAAGTTGTAGATCATCTTGCTGCTCTTCACCAGTTGGGCATAGACGGTGTTCAGATAAGCTTCTACGACTTTGCCAAGGATCTAGAGTATTTCGGAGATAAGATCTTGCCGTTACTCAAACAAACTGGTCTTCGGGTTTGAATTTATTTAAATCTTGCCATGTAGATATAAATATTCTCACGGCACAATGGCAGGTTCTTTATAAAGATCGGATCTGTAACCTTGCTCAAACTCTAAGCGTGGCGGGTATGTGTTTTGGCCACTTGTGTTTTGTCCTTTGTATCGAGTCTTCGTTCTGCCCTAGGTCTTTTGGAACTTCTCTATCGCCCATGTCGTCAGGATTCCAGTCTCATTCTGCAGCTCCAGTAATATCTCTTTTAGGACAGTCTTCTGGCCCGGCGAATCAAGGCACAAACCGGCCAAACTCAGCGGCAGCACTAGATGCATCTGAACGGAAGCAAGGGGCTTTCCAATTGCAGCGGCGTAAATCTCAGATGCATGGTGGCCAACCTGTTGTGAAAATTGGCGATGAGCCTGGAGTCGTCCTAGGCCTGTTGAGGATGCAATGCGTTGATCTGTAAGTGGGCCATGTAGAAGAGTCAGGATCCGAGAGAAGTGATATAAAGAAATAGAGGCCGCCCCCATGGGGTTTGCAATGAAGAGTCCTTGCATTGGTGTTCTGAAGTTGTTGCTCGTGACTGAACCGCTGGGGTCAGCAGTTTGGAGATATGCTTCTTGCTCCGGTGGGATCCTGAAGCAAGGCTCGAAGCTGTTTGGCAGCTTGGAGTACCAGTCAGTGAGATATCCATCAAGTTTGCTCCAGTCAACAGATGTCTCATCCGGAGCAGACGAGGACATATTATGCTCATTTGAGAACTGACTGCTTTGTTGTCCATCCGGGCTTTGATCACCGGTCGCGATGCAGTCTAAAATCTTGAGCACAACCCATAGCAAGGTTCTGCAAGCCACAGTATCTGTCATCTTAGAGGCTAGACCAGGGCGGCGCGCCAACGAGGCCGGGACAAGGCACCCGTCCACCTGTGTAAGAGAAAGACCTGAAGCCCGCCAAACCTGCGTATTTGCAAATCCAAATCTTGTTTTGCTACAATTTGTATACGACGTGAAGTAGTCAAAGGTAGCAAAGTTCCAGAACGCCGCTTTCCACGCGTCTTCAAGATTTGCGTCAAAGAAGGTGTGGTCAATTGGTTCATTTGGGGCCCCGGCCTCTTCTTGCTGCCCTAGAACGATGCTAAGGAGGTGTTGGGCGCCTGCTAGATGCCTGACTAATTATTATCTAGCCTCATTGACGAGACGATCTGGATGAAAACTCACTGGACTATGCTGAGGTGGTGATTATCCAGGAGTTCGTAAACAAGCAAGATTGGCATTGCGGCCAATAAGTCCCCAATGTCCTCTTCCTTGAGTAAACCTGCTGTGGGTGGTGTCTCTGAAGGTATTGGAGTTGCTGAGAATCCTATTAGTTACCTTCGTGTCAGTGGCACGGCCAAGTGAACTGACCTATTGACTGCAAACTGGTTATCATAGACCGAATTGCCTTATCGTAGAAGCTGGCGGCCTCAAACGCCCAATCCACCGATAAGCCAGCATCGGAAGTGAATCTAGTACTGCTAATCCCGTTTGGAGATACTAAATTCTGTCCGAGGTTGCCAAGTTGCTTGGCTGCTGCGGCAGCAACACTGTCTCTTAACAGTCTACTGCGGCGTGCACGAATGGGAACCATATATCCAAAGTACTTGTCTTTATCAAGTATGTCCAACCATGGACTAATGAACTCAACGAATCGCCTGATGAGGAGTGCGTGGAGAGTGTCTTGCCTATGGTTCTGCTCATAAAAATCGGATGAAGAGTTGCATTGGGTTTCAATAGGAGTTGTGAACTGGTCGTAAGGGTGGGCGTTTTGCCGTGACTCATGATCTGTTTCATCGGCAGTCGCAGGTACTGGTTGATGCAACTGAGCACTGGCATCACAGATATCGCTCTCTTGGTCATAGTACACAGCTGGGTCTAGATCGAAGAACCTGGAGTCATCGAAAATGGGTTCTTGGGGGTAGTCGTGGAGGTTGATGAGTTGATGATACCTGAGCCGACGTTGCTCGCCGACAGCCCTGCCGGATCTGACAAGACGATCGGGCCCGGGGAGACCGATGTGGATGTGCCGGTGGCGTCAGAATGAGGCTTAGAAGATCTTGTTGAAGCAAATTTCCTATGAAGGCTGGGCCCCTCGTCCCGAAATAGTCGTTCTTTTTCGTATCCGGGACATGGCTGGGAGTACTTCTCACAGCGCTGGCATCCCGGCTTGCGCCTGTCACACTGGGCCACGAGCGATAAGCGGATGTAGGGGAGGAGCCACAGTCTCACTCACCTTGACTCGACGTTTCCGACATCTGCTGCAAGAAGATTGGGCAATGTCCAAGGGCGGCATTGTTGTTGGACAGCCGAGATTGTGTGGCTCGCGTCGTGTGTCTAGAAGGAGAAAGAGAGGGCGAAGCTGATGGAACAAGAAACTAAGGAATGATCAGGGGGCTGGCGGGAGGAATGGTTAGTTTGGGCGGGCGTGCGGGGGAGCCTTGACTCCCCAGGCAGCACATTTTGAACGATTCGTTCTGCGTAACCACGACCGGATGAGGGACAGCGAGTGAGTGACGGCAGAGGCGTGCATCATGGTCCACGGCCGGTTATCTTTCCAGGAGTGGATTTGGTGATCCTTGCATTTTCTCACCGCTAGACTTCTCTTAATGGTTAGAAGAGCGATTAAGAAAGCGAAGGACACCTTTTATGTAGGTATTTTAAGATGAAGAGGTCTAGTTGTAGTTTTCATTGACTCCTGAGGCCTCGATATACAATATTATCCACTTCTCTTTAATATTACAATCTTGTCCTTAACTCTTAAAGTTCCCCCTACAGGTGTCACGTAGGCGTACCGCCCAAACACTGGCCTATCTACTTCGCGTAAGAAACTTGGTAACGCATCTCCGCAAGTGCATATTGCTTACTAGGAGATGTGGGCACGACTCGACGGTCTCGAGCAAGTAACCCAAAAAGCTGACGCTGTCTATTTACCACCCCACCCGTCTCTAAGTCTGCGTTGAGACTGAGGCAGCGAGTGGTCTGTGATATGCAGCATATCAGCGCCGTTGGTGTATCGCTGCATCCAGACATAACTGAGAGCTCCTGCCACATGTCCTCGTCAAAGGGAGGAGTGTGTTGACCGACGGCAATATGGATGTTAGGGCGGAGACGGAGGATAATGTCTTCTGCTTGGCAATCGCGTGGTAACCTTGATCTCGCTTCACCCTCGGACGACGAAGAAGTCAGGAGAAAGGGAGCCGCATCAGCAAACCGTACTCTTTGTCCCGGCAGAGCAACGCCAGATTGGAAGTTATCAGAGCCAGGAACTGCTCGACTACCATCACCGCCAATGAACAAAAGACGGGCGCGTTGGCCTAGATGTTTGCTAAAAAACGAAGCTGGCACCTCACCCATGTCAATCCCAGTAGCAGTCGTGCCGCAAATGTTGACTACATAGGATTTCGATTGGAAACAGCATAGGGGAGATGGGGTAAGTGGAATTGTGATGGAGGACTCTGGCTGAGCCTTGGTGTGACGAATCGTCAGGCTTGACCAGTCATCGTGTATTGATGGTTGGAACAGGGCCAATGCAAATGTTTTCTTGATGGTAAGGTGTTCAACAAGACGGGTTGACGCATCATCGGGCTCTTTCACGAGAATATACTGTCGGTCAAAGCGGAAGCCTTCCCTCGTCACCTCGGCAAATTTGACTTCAACTGGCAGAAGTGACTTGATGGGGTAGATGAAGAGCTAGCGCCATGTCAGTGACACGATACATGACTCCTAGAGAGAAAAATAGTCGTACGCGTTGAATTTCCATTAGTTTGGAAGGAGAAGGGAAGTGGAAGCGAGACTCGAGGTAATCATGTGGGTGGCTCTACCTCGCTGTCTCGCTGCGCAAGACGCAGACATAAATCAACACAGGGGGGCAAGGAGCTCGCTGTTTGATACCGAATTCGGTTAGTGTCAGCAAGGTAGGGAGGTGGGGGGCAATGACTGGCGAGGCCGAGTGACGTAACCGTGAAAGGAGGTCAGACATCATCATGAGAGCAACACCTCAGTCAAGAAAAAAACGAGACACTAGTATCAATATCTTACCTTATTCTCTTCTAAAGATAGAGAATAAAATTAGAAATTAAATTCATTTAAAATACTATAAGGTATTTATAATATTACAATATTCTTATATATTTTATATAAAA